>CM076581.1:41498184-41633578 GCA_034641835.2 Pinus albicaulis | reverse complement strand
AAAAATGAGACAAGAGGACACAAGATATAGGCTATTAGGCAGGGCCAAAGCCTCTCCACTTGAGAGGAAAATGTTGAACCTTTAGTTAAACTGAGAGGGGGAGGGGGGGTGAATCAATTTAACACATTCCTGATCTTTTAAAACTTTTCATTAAACTTATTCATATCAAATTTAATGTGTGAGTAATCTTAGAATTTAAGCAGTAAGTATTAGTATAATATAGCAGTAGACTTAATATGAGAGCAGCAGGTATTAAACAGATGATACATATCAGATCAATACATAAATATTATGCACAGAGACACCAGACATAAGTGGAAACCCATAAAGGGAGAAAACCACATCTTATTATTGTTGTGATGCAAAGGCAAGCTCCAACTCCCTCTCACCACTGTTTTTCTGCAGGCACCAACCTACAGGAGGCTCCTACCTCAATTCTGCAAGCTACAATTTGCAAGGAAGCACCAACTCCCTTCAATTTTCTGCAGGCACCAACCTACAGGAGGCTCCAACCTCAGTCAGCTACAACTGACAGCTATCAAGCTGCAACTTGATAGGGAAGCTCCAACTTCCTCAATTTATCAAATTGAATGTTTGCTAATTTCCTTCAGATATCAACTCTGTTTTGTAGCTTCTCTTTCTGCTCTTCTTCTCTTAATCTTCTCTGCTTTATTCTTCTATACTCTGCATTCTCTATATTTTCTCTCTCTCTTTCTCTTGAGCTTATCAAATTGATATTATATATAGAAATTCTCACATGACTGTTTGTATTTCACAAGGAATTTGGAGTGAACAATCATGACTCTTTGGCTTCTGTCTTCTTATTCCTTTTTCCAACTTATTTTTAGAATTACTACAATATGTACAAATTTCCATGCTACAGTGGGATTTTGTATTTTCCTTAGGATACTTGCCTTTGCATCACAAACAATAATAAAAAAAATTTAATTACAACATTTACATTCACATTCTTAATTACATATTTCAATTTTACTCAGCTCCTTTTCTGGATTTTAGCTTTACTGGATTTGTCTTTTCCTGCTGCTGTTAAGAACCTGTTCTGCATACTCTTTGTTCACTGTCATCTGCATATTCCCTGTTTTCTGTGCTTATTCACCTGTCCAACTCATTCCTGTACATATTCCTGTTCACCGAACTTTCATCTCTACATGCTCTCCTCTTCTTTTTCCTTTTCCATAATTGCATTCAAGTTTCATGCCCAATCATTTTCCCAATCTGGGCAATCTCACACTTCTCTTTAATTCCACGCTGGAAAATTCAATTAAATTTAAATCTGAGAGTGTTAATATCTCAAATATTTGAGATATTAATCCCGAGTCCCTTATGTTATGCGCTCTATATCAATGCATATATTCCTCACTATAGTTAGCAGTAGAGCCGCAACCCAACGTTATGCCAGACCATACCTTGATTATTGTGCGCTTGTGTATAACTCACCGACGTCATATGAATATTCACACAGCATTCGAATGTTGCCATATATGCACTTCACTCATACATATATACTGACTTTAATAGAAGGTTAACCGTCGCTTATATATATCATCGCATATAATCCCAACTTTGGATTAAACCCATAAACCTTAATACATGTTTGATTGGGCCCCACACATACAATCAATAACCATTATATATTATATTTGTTACGCGCCCGGATCATATTCAAACATTATTATACGCACAGCATAATATCTCAACATATATAATATATATATGCAATTCATTCACACAAATAACCCGACATCCGTAAGGATTGACCGCCAATACGATTAAACTCTTTTAATATATTTCACCGGACCTTATACTAAGATTTCAATACGTCGAATAACGTTAATGAACCAAATTCATTACATATATCTCCACCGGGGCCCACAATACAATCAAACGAACGCATACACCGTACCTTGTTAACCCATGCGCCAATCCGACGGTTGGTATTACGTTTCCCGATCCAACGTATATCGCTCGATCAACATGCGCAAACAATAACGCGCGATGGCGCACTTTAAACAGTGGTTTTGCAATGTCGGTCGGGACACGCGTCAACACCTCTATGGAATCGCTGCGAAATTCTAAAATACCGCCTTCCGTATAATAGTGGTGCGATGAAACCCGCTTCCAGATTTTACTGTTCCTCCAAGCCGCCGTTACTGTTCATCCGTCACAGTTCCGCTTCTCCTTACGCTCCAGGTTCCGGTCCTCCACGATTTCAATTATATATATATATTCATCGCATTTCAATTATATATATATATATATTTTGTTGCGACTATGGTTCCGCTCCATTATATCGTTTCTTTTGATCATAAAGTGTTCCACAATTCAATCAATGCACAGATAACCCTAAAATAATTTCTTTCTTCACACAGTGAGTTTATTTATAGGGTTTTCTGGTTCTGACCAGATCTTCAGTCCAATGGCCCTCTTACTGCACTCTACTCTGCCTTTGATGCCTCTGTTCTCCTTGACTGATGCTGGTTCTTGCTCCTCTGCTGCTGTGATAACAGCTCTGTCTCCTTATTTGCTTTCTCTGCCTCTGCCTTTCTCCTTTATATTCATTTCCTCTTTGTTGCCTCCATTGTCTGTCTTTGCCTCCTATTTCTACATCTACTACCTCCTTTGCCATCAATGACAACATTTCCAACAGAAAACCCACAAGAACCTTTATCTTCTAATAGAACTTCAATTGACAAATTTTATGACCTATGACCCTTGTCAAACGACCCCACCACTACCAAGTTACAATTCGTTTTGAATGCCTTACTCTTACAAAGTTAACCCAAGTCTCTTTGCTTCAAATTTTCCTTCACATCATAAGCTCGAAGCTCCACCTTGACTGTAATATCTCGGCCTCTTATGACGTGCAACTCTCATTCTCTATTGCAGAAACCCTACGATAGCATGTGTGAAAATAAATGGAGAAATATTCCTTCTTTTCCCTTTGCTTGGCCTCCTTTTTCCTTGTGAACTCAGTCCTCAAAACAATTCTTATTGGCACTAATGAATGACTTCTTGATGGCACCACAACTCGGCTTCTTTGCACATGTGAGGTGTAGGAGGCCTTAAAAACAGTCCCAAACTTTCGGTCTTCCTTTTTTTAATTTTATTTGGTATCTAAGAGACTTCTTGCCCTTCCTTTTTGCACTCCTTTCTTGCTCTTGGATGCTTGATCGATGCTATTTTGAATGAGGTTGAATGCTCCTATATATAGACTTCCTTGAGTACCCTAATAGGCGGACTTGTTCTTTGCACTATGACGAGGTCTTGGAGGGTCTTTTGACTCTATATTTGACTCTAATAAATTTTCTTTACAATATGTGACATGCCCAAAAGGGTCTTCCATACATGGCAATGACTTAATTGACGTGTAGACTCAATGACAAGCCCTAGAAGCACACAATGGGTGCTTGACCTAAAAATAAATTTCCGTTGAGCATGAAACCCATGTCTGAAGAATGACAATAATGAATTTATTTTTCTCTTTATAAAAGATACATAAAATCATGATTACATGTGTCATTATGAAGACAGAACCTAGTTATATATTTCAACAGTTTAGGTTCTCAAATCACCAAAAATTCTCCCTAAAATTTCGCTGCAAGCCTTAGATTTTTGTCCTACCCTTAAAAGTGCTGATTTTAAGGAGATAAAAGTATGGAGGAAATTTAGGATTGATCACCAATGACTTGGACTAGTGCCTTGTCCTCTAGGCATATGGAGTCAAGGATGTGATAGATAAGCCAAATTTGTTGCTAAGGAGGCTAAAATTTGATGCCCTGGGTATCAAAATTCCAACATTTACCCACTCAATGATAAATAGAGTTTGATGGAGAGTTATAAGAATTCATCCACTATAAACATTCCTTACATGTTATACAATGAGTAACATATGCCAACTAGATAGCCTTTAAAATTTATTTTCAACAATTCCATACATTAGACAAAATCAAAATGATAATCTTTTACCATATGCACTTTCAAGATAACACGTAGTATATCCTTCCATTCGCCAAAGAAATAACTCCAAAGACAATCCAAAATAGCTTCCAAACATCAAATGCATTCGAAGAATCTCCAATAGCCAAGAAGGAACTAGTGCAAGTTTCTCACAAGATGTCGAATTGTCCAAGAGATGATGATGAGAGACTCAAATGATGTCTCTCTTATTTATACATGTCTTATGAGATGTATTTAGCCCAAAAGCCCCTCTTAGTTGTAAAATGATGGGAAAAACTAATTGAGGTTACAAGGCAACCTCATAGCCAATGGAAAATTGTTAGAGTTAACCCACAAGAAGGTCGAAATGCTGATGTCATCAATGTGTGGGCCTCTTGGAGGCATATGTTGAGCTCATCAAGTGCCAGATTGAGTGAAGAGGGCTCCAAAAATCATCCTCTAGGTGTTGGCCCCTAGATCTCTATGCAAATCATCATGTGGGCTCTAGTTTTTTGTTTGGGGCACAAAATGGGTCTCATGTTGATTTTTGGTAGCATTGGAAGTGCTCTAAGTCTCAATTTTTTAGGCACATGTATTCCAAAGAATCCAAAAAACGTTTGTGGAAATTCCACTCGGAATATGTTTTATTAAATTATTAATTATTTTAATGGAGACTCCTAAGTCTAAACTTAGGGAAATTGAATAATTAAAGGATATTAATAAAATAGAGTGTGAATCTTCTAGAGAACATGGATCAAGTCAAGTTATGATCTTAGCCATTGATTAGAGATCTAATCTCGATCGTTGATATCTCAACGAGAAGACTATAAAGGAAGGCTTGAGAGTCGTTTGGAAAATACACTAATGCAGATACTCAGTTGCCCAAATAAATCGATTTTCTCAGTGGCTGAAGTTCGACAAGAGAAAATCGATCCAGAGGGAGAGTCGCAGGTGGAGGAGAGACAAAGAGGGTTCAACATCAATTCGGGGTGTAGGAGCATGTGACGCAGTGATAGGAAGGGAACAACACAGAGGTGACGCAGTTCTGCACTGTCCACACACAGAGCCAGCGCAGTGGTGATGCAGGAGGCCCAGGAGGATCCTTCCGGGGTTGTTTCTCATTCGAAAATTTTGTGAGAAAATTCTCTAGAGTTATCATAGAGAATTTCTCATCATTATTGCTGATTGTAAATTATACAATAAGATTTTTGTTGAAAAATAATAGAAACCCACATCTGTTGCACCGGTTTTCTTGCATTGGGCTTTTCCGGGGATAGTTGTCTAAAATTCTTCGTGTCACATTCTTGTGCTAGTATTTCCTTGTAATTTTGCTTAGTAATTGTATGGTGAAGTTTGCATTTGAATTTATTTCAATATTTATTGAAGAGAATTCTGTAAATAACTTATTTCTAAATAATAAGTAGGAGAAATAATATCATATATTGCAGTAGGATTTTAAGTTGAAATTTTCACATGGTATCAGAGCAAGGTTGATCAAGAAATGAGGGTCTACGCCAAAGGGAATTCGTGCTGCTGCTCTAGCAACGAATCGTACTCTTGAGGGTTTATGCATTCCTTTTAAAGAAGCTGCTGGAAAAAAAAAAAAAGAAAAAAAAAAAGAAGAAAAAGAAAAAGAAAAAGAAGAAGATCGTGTTATTTCAAATTTGGCCTCAAGGCTAGAAAAGGAATGTGCGTTTTTTTCTAGCTCTGCATCATCAAATGACTAGTATATTGATAGCGAGGCTTCAACCCATATGACTGGAGAAAGACATCATTTCCCCAGCTATCAAGAAGAACGGATGGACTTCCAAATTACTATGGGAAACAAGACAAAGTGTATCGCTGTAGGAAAAGGGACTGTAGCATTTCAGACAGAAGCAGGGAACAGTCTCCGAGCCACAAATGTGTTGCATGTGTCTGGTATGGGAATGAATTTAGTTTCAGTGTCTCAATTGCAGGACAAGGGATATGATGTATACTTTATCGGAAGGAAAGTCTATGTCAAGCATCCAAGCTGGAAGAAAAAGGCTCAGATTGGGACTCGAAGCAACAGACTATACAAGTTGCAGCTAGAGTCTCCAATGGCACTAGTAGGCAACAATCTAAGTGGCGAGTCAGATCTGAATGAGCTATGTGTAAAGTTTTGTAGATGTTCTATGCTAGGAGCAAATTCACTTTTCTTACAGCAATCATACAAGTAGTTAAGCAAAATGCAGATAGAACATAAAAGTAGATCTTACAGAAGACAAATCAGAAACAGGAAAAATGTGTGTGTTCGTTTCGGCGGTCAACAGGATGCTTCAACCAGCAAAGTCTCCTTGGTCAGCTAGCCCAGCATGTGTCACAACAGTCCTCCAATCAGCAAATGAGTCAACCCAAGTCAACTCTACAAAAGTCAACGCTGTCCTGAAAAAGTCAACGCAGGGCAGCAAGCTAAAAGTCAACGCAGCAGCAAAACGGTCAACCCTTTGACCTCGATTTTTGTGCCAAGTAGTACGGCCTTCATAAATCGAACTTCCCACAAGTTTTCAGCTTGATTGGACCATGCGTTGACCAAAGTCAACGCTGGTCAAACTTTCTGCGAAACCCTAGCTGCAGAAAAGTCGTACTTCAACTCAGCCGTACGGTCTGTCCTCTTTCTCCTTCACACGTGTGGCTGAAACTCGTCCTCCAGGTAGCTCGTACTATTTCAGATGAGAGAGGAAGATGTGAGTTGTGTTGTGATGAAATGCTCTCCAACTTTTTCTGTATTTATATCCATCATTGGGGCGTGTGACACATCTGCTGGGGGCGTGCAACCTTAAGGCCGACCTGCACATATAATTTATTAAGAATAATAAATTCAAAATAAATGTTCTGCTCATCGGATTAAGACATATTATATATGGATTTTACACTTCTCCGAAAGAGGAATCCAACAAAAATATTAGCCTCTTAATCTGAGCATCATAACATGGAGTTTGGACCTAGTTGTCCAAATTTAACACTCCCTCTCAACTAGGGAGAACTCCATCTATTAGTGCAATCAACATCGTGCGTCATCCCGCCGAAACTTGCTTTGCTGGCTTCTTTATTTCAGAACAGAAAAAAAAAAGGGTCAGTCACAAAGACATCATCCCCCGACTGACATAATCAGTCCAGAGGTCCCAAACCTCACAAATCTTGATCCCAGATCAAGTGGTTGGACCGTGCCATCCTAGATAGAGAGTACGGCAATCTCTGATGCGTCCATCAGTCTTTGCTAATAGTCTCTAGCTTTTCCACCCCTCATTGGCCAAATGAGAGGTACTTCCCATGAGCCCTGAACTCAATGGGTAGGATGCATACGGGGCACAGATAAATGAGTGGCGAACCAGCTCAATAATCACAAGGGTGGGGCAGAAGCATTATGAGTGCTTATAGCTCCGAGAAGCTATCCCCAAAGCCCCCCAGAGCTCCCAGAGCTCATCGTCCAACAGGGCCCACATCATAGGGTCTTTCCACGACACCAAGACTCTCACGGAAGGTTAGGAACTTGACCTTCCCCGGGGGCTTAGTGAGAATATCCGCGACCTGCTCATCAGTTCCTATATGATCGAGCCTTACGGCGCCTCGCTGTACCATATCCCGGATAAAGTGGTACCTGATATCAATATGCTTGGATCGGTCGTGGAACACAGGATTCTCGGTCATACGAATCCCACTCTGGTTATCACAGAGTATCACAGTGGTATCTAGCACATGTCCAAACAGCTCACTAAAGAGCTTTCGCAACCAAACTGCTTCACAACAGGCCATACTTGCTGCAATGTATTCGGCCTCAGCGGTGCTCAAAGCCACCGACTTCTGCTTCCAGCTCATCCATGAGATCGAAGCAGAACCAAGATTGAAGCAGCATCCCGATGTGCTCTTACGATCCACCACACTGCCAGCCCAATCGGCATCAGTATATCCACGGAGTGTCACACTCCCGGCAGTGTATCTCAGCCCATGGTTTATCGTGCCCCGAAGATATCTCAAAAGATTCTTGGCACCAACCCGGTGAAAATGATGAGGCTCAACCATCTGTTGACTCAAAGTGTTCACTGCAAAACATATATCTGGTCGGGTGTTCACTAAGAACATCAAAGCTCCTATGAGTTGACGATACTCGGTAGGATTGGCCAAGATAGGCCCAGCAGCGCTGCCACTCAACTTCTTAAAGTTGAGTTCCATCGGTGTCGACACGGACTTACAGTCCACCATTCCAAATCTTTCCAAAAGCTTCACAATATATTTTCCTTGAGAAAGGAAAATCTCTCCAGGTCTCTGCCAGACCTCCAGGCCTAGGAAATAGTGCATCAGTCCTAGGTCTTTCATCTCGAACTTAGCAGCAAGCTCCCTCTTACATTGATGAATGAGAGGGTCATCACCTGTCAGGAAGAGGTCATCCACATATAGTACTAGAATGAGAGGCTTCTCTTTCACAACCTTGAAGTAAAGGTTCGGATCAGCATTACTTCGAGTGAAGCCCAGCTTCATCAAGTAACTATCCATCCTTTCGTACCAAGCTCTGGGTGCTTGCTTTAACCCATAGAGAGCTTTCTTCAACCTGCAGACATGAGTGTCTCGATCCTGAACTTCAAATCCCAAAGGTTGTTCCACATACACCTCTTCCTTTATTGCACCATGTAGAAAAGCGGTCTTGACATCCATCTGATGAAGACTCCATCCTTGCGTAGCAGCAAGGGCTATGATTGATCGGATGGTGGTATATCGTGCCACAGGTGCAAATATGTCATCATAGTCAATTCCTTCCTTTTGAGAGAAGCCACTGGCAACAAACCTTGCTTTGAACTTTTCAGCACTCCCATCAGATCCATGTTTGATCTTGTAGAGCCATTTCGCGGTGACAACAGATTTGTCCTTTGGTCTCGGGACCACATCCCACACATCATTCTTCATTATGGACTCATATTCTTCGTGCATAGCATCCTTCCAAACTTGATGCTTTACGGCTTCCTCAAAAGATCCAGGTTCAGATTGTACAATAGTACTCATGGCAGCTAGATACCCTTGGTATCTACACGGCTTCTTGCTTTCCCGGAATGTCCCTCTAGGGGCAGCATGACCCTCAGCATCTTCGAGGGTGTCCCTGAGCCATGATGGTCTCTTTCCCAGTGAAGGGGGTGGATCAATAGGGTCCATTGGCCCTTCAATATCAGGCATAGTCTCATCCTGGGGTTCTTCCAGATTTCCAGGTCTTTCTTCATGATTTTCTTCAGATCTAGGAAGATCTACTACTTTCTTCGGGGAAGCATCTTCGTCAAAAGTGACATCATGGCTTATCTCTACTTCCCTTTGACCAGGTACATAGACTCTATATGCCTTAGAAGTCTCACTGTAGCCCACAAACATTCCTTTCTTCCCAGTAGCATCCAACTTACTTCTCTTTTCTTTCGGCACATGAAAATAGACAGGACATCCAAAAATTCTAAAATGTGAGACATCAGGTTTCTTACCGGAGAAAACCTCTTCGGGAGTTTTGGAGTCCAAAGCGGAATGAGGGCATCGGTTTTGAATGTACACAGCAGTATTTGCAGCTTCTCCCCACAGAAACTTCGGTAGACCCTGGTCACATAGCATGGCACGAGCAGCTTCCACAATAGTCCTATTCTTGCGTTCAACAACACCATTCTGCTCAGGAGTATATGCAGTGGTAGTCTCCCTCTTAATGCCAGCTTCTCTGCAAAAGTCTTTGAACTCATTTGACTCATATTCAGTGCCATTGTCAGTCCTCAAAATCTTGATCTTCTTTCCGGTCATATTTTCCAACAAGGCTTTGAAGGTACGGAACCACATGAAAGCCTCATCCTTCTTCTTCAAGAAGTATATCCAGGTTTTGCGAGAGAAGTCATCAGTAAATGTCATATAGTAAGAACATCCCCCCAGGGATGTTACGGGTAACATACCAGAAAGATCAGAATGGACCAATTGCAATATATCGGATGTCTTTGTGACACTTGAGGGGAAAGGTCCCCTTGTATGTTTCCCTTCAGCACAGCCCTTACATACACCTTCATGATTATTTCCAAAATCAGGCATCCCTGTCACCACCTTCCTTGCTTCGGGAAGGGCTTTGTAATGAAGGTGTCCAAATCTTCGGTGCCATAGTTCGGTTTGTCGAATAGTATCACAAGTCATAGCTCCCAACGGACTCCCTCCAACCTGATAGAGTGTACCAACCCTAAAACCAATTGAGATAGCTTCCTTGAAGCTCTTCTTCCACATGAGCACCTTTCCATCAGAGAAAGTAACGTTGAATCCTTTGTCTTCCATGGCAGATACAGACACAAGATTCTTCTTCAATTTGGGTACATAGAGTACATCTTGCAAATGGAGGACTTGTCCTTGGGACAAGTGGAGGGTCACAGTCCCGGTCCCTTTCACGGGATAAGTGGCATTATCCCCAAGGATAATTTCTAGATTAGTATCCCTTTCAACCATGTCAGAAAGTGCTTCCTTGAATCCGGTGATGTGTCTTGAGGCACCACTATCGATAAGCCAGACATCCATAGTGTCGGGCGGAGATGCAGCTGAGAGAGCAGATACCAGAACATACTCATTTCTTTTATCAACAACATTAGACTCCTCATACCTGGTATTTTTGGTCCTCTTAGAAGGTTGATTGTTTCCTCCAAAGTGAGCCTTCCTCTTTCCTTTGGATTTGTCATTTCTTTGATTCCCATTCCTTCGGTTGTTATTGTTATCGTCACCATCGGGAGAATCCTTCTTGAAGGGGCATTCTCTAGCATAGTGTCCAGGCCTATGGCAGGTGAAACATTTACCCTTCTCCTCTTGAGTCTTAGTCCTTCCTTTGTCCTTAGAACCACCAGAGTTCTTCTTTCGGGAATGAGCACCATAGGCAGCATTTCTTTCATTATCAAATTCCTTCATCCTTGTTTCTTCTTGCATACATCTTGACGGAAGCTCATCAAAGTTAGGAATGGTATTATTGTTGAGAATGGTAGTTGTGAATACTTGCCATTCATATGGAAGTCCTCCAAGTGCGGTGAGAACCATCTCACGATCAGCTATTGTCTCCCCAATAGCTAGCAGATTGTTCTTGGTTTCGGTCAACTTCATAAAGAAAGTTTGAATAGACTCGTCTCGGCCCTTCTTCATATTCTTCAACTTGTTCTTGAGGAATAGCACTTGGTTCACATTGTTTACTTGGAACATAAGTATCAATTTGTCATACATCTCCTTGGATGTGCCTAGTTCAGATATGTAGGCAACCAGACTCTTATTTATGGATTCCCTGATCAGCAGCTTTGCTCTGATTTCTCCCTTCTTATACTTGTTTCTAACAGCCGCAGAGGCATTGGATGGAGGTTCTTGAATCTTCCCCGTCACATGATCCAAGAGATCATGATCTTCCAATTTGAGATCTAATATCATCTTCCAGGCATGGAAGTCATCACTTCCAGTCAGCTTGTCATTCTCCTTGAATTCAAGACTAGTGGAACCCATTTCTTCCGGTGATGATTGCAATAGATAGAGTTTGTCTTCACCTCAGCTCCGATACCATGTAAAGTTTTGTAGATGTTCTATGCTAGGAGCAATTTCACTTTTCTTACAGCAATCATACAAGTAGTTAAGCAAAATACAGATAGAACATAAAAGTAGATCTTACAGAAGACAAATCAGAAACAGGAAAAATGTGTGTGTTCGTTTCGGCGGTCAACAGGATGCTTCAACCAGCAAAGTCTCCTTTGGTCAGCCCAACATGTGTCACAACAGCCCTCCAATTAGTAGATGAGTCAACCCAAGTCAACTCTACAAAAGTCAACGCTGTCCTGAAAAGTCAACGCAGGGGCAGCAAGCTAAAAGTCAACGCAGCAGCAAAACGGTCAACCCTTTAACCTCGATTTTTGTGCCAAGTAGTACGGCCTTCAAAAATCGAACCTTCCACAAGTTTTTAGGTTGATTGGACCATGCGTTGACCAAAGTCAACGCTGGTCAACCTTTCTGCGAAACCCTAGCAGCAGAAAGTCGTACTTCAGCCCAGCCGTACGGTCTATCCTCTCTCTCCTTCACACGTGTGGCTGAAACTCGTCCTTTTGGTAGCTCGTACTATTTGATGAGAGAGGAAGATGTGAGTTGTGATGATGATGAAATTCTCTCCAACTTTTCCTGTATTTATATCCATCAATGAGGGTGTGTGACACATCTATTGGGCATGCGAGCCTACATTACAAAACTGGCCGACTTTGCACATATAATTCATTAAGAATAATAAATTCAAAATATAAGTTCTGCTCATCGGATTAAGATATATTTTATATGGATTTTACACCTCTCAGAAAGAGGAATCCAACAAAAATATTAGCCTCTTAATCTGAGCATCATAACATGGAGTTTGGACCTAGTTGTCCAAATTTAACACTATGGCACAGATGAATGGGGCATCTACACCATGGAGTTTTGAGAATGCTTAGAGAAATTGTTATGGGAGTTCCATTTCTTAGCACCAAGCATGATGACATGTGCAGAAGGTGCGTACTTGGGAAGTACGCTAAAGCAACATATTCCAGAAGCAACAGTAGGGCGAAAAGTGTATTGGGACTTGTTGTCACATAGAATGTCTAGGCACCGCGACAACGACTCAGATCGGGGGCTGTCACCCTGATCCCCAATCTCTTTATCTAAGATGTCTCCTTGCAAACTAAGGGAGGTAGACCCTAACGAAAAAATGGAGGAGAACTGGTTGAAAACCAACCAATTCAGGAGACAAGTTAAATGACCAAGTACTTGTTAAGATTAACGAGATTTTACAGATCCAATTAGATTTGAAGTTTAAAACCAGTGCCTTGTGGAGTCAAAATATCCTGTTATGGAATTAAAATCAAGTAATTAATAGGTAACAATTGCTACAAAAAAAAAATTCGCTCCACCACGATGATATTCAATGAAACACCTTCGTAATCATGCATCAACAATGTTCGATAAAGACATGCAATTTATCATCACTTGAATTATTCTCAAAGTTGACTAAAGCAATTAATTGCCAATTCCACGCAATTTAAAACCACACTTATAGATAGCCTAACGATCATCAACCATAGCTAAGCATGAAACACTTCGAACCAACCATTTAAATTTCGAAACAAAAATATTATCGTGAGAGAACCATCGAATTTAAATGTTAGACATTTCCAATAATTTCGAATTAAAATGATATTCTAAATAATTCCAATTCAGAAATATATAGTCAAGCTTTAGATAGGAATAAATTTAAAACTAACCTTGACTATGTAAAAATTTTTAATTGTTTTGAGAATTCTCTAAAGTTAGAAATTTTAAAATTTTGGTCTTTTTTAATTTTTTGATTTTTGATTTTCTTATCCAAAGTTTAATGAAACTAAAAAAACAAAAAAAAATATAAACAACTAAAGCTAAAGTCCAAAAAAGTCAAGAATTTTTCAAAAAAAATTATTTATTAAAGTTTCTAAAAAGATAAAAAAGAAGTTAAGTTAAACGTTACTTATCTCATCTAACTTCAGAAAAAATATGAAACCGAAAATCTAAAGCTTAAGCTTAAACTAAAACTAAAACTAAAGCAAATTTAAAAAAAATCTAAAATCTAAAGTTTAATACCAAACTAAAAATAAAAATCGAAAATCTGAAATCGAAAACAAAAATTTGGATTTGCCGGAAGTTTTTTATTTTGCTTGTATGTGCAGGTGAGGGACGGCATATGGACGGCGTGAAGGACTGCTGTAGCAGAGATGGGAACGTACAGATAGCATGAAGGAGCAGGCGTAGGGAAACCAAGCAGGGAAATGCCAAAGAGAGCGTACGGACAGGCAACGTACGGACAACAGCAGCACAGATGAAGGAAAATAACGCAAATGAGAAAGGGATGATAGCTGAGGACGCTACATACGGACAGCGTATGGATGTCAGAGAAAAAGGTTACGTACAGACAGTGTACGGACGACAAGGAGCTGAATGTAGAAAAGAGTTGGATAATGGGCAGCGGAGGGAGCAAGCGCTGAGGCACGATGGAGGCAGAGCTTTCAAAATTTTTTCTTTTTATCCATAGAATCATATTTTTCTTTTTTAAATTTGAATGCACTTGCAATTATTTAATCTTCGCAACAAAGATCAACTCCAGATCTGCAACCAGATCCAATCTTGAGACCAAATCTTACCCTCCAGGGCCTAGATTTGACTCAGACCTTTTTTTTTTTTTTTTGAGAATCTCCCAATAGAACCTGAAAAACCAGAAATAAGGAAGCAAACCCCAAAAATAAAATAAAATAAACCTTAAACCTTGGAGAATATTTGCAAATTTACAGTGCTATTTTACAGATCAGAGGCCCTCATGGCCAGATTTAAAACCATTTTGCATAATTAATAAAAAGAGAAATTAAAAGAGGCACAAGAGCAAGAAGACCTTGCAAAAAAAAAAATCGTAAGATAACTTTGGGAATTAGGAAACAATGAGCTTTTTCATATTTTTTTTGAAATCTGAGAGTTGGCTGATCTAATTGAAGACTTCCCCAAACGCTCAAATCTTGAATAATGATCTCTGCACACATAGATCTGAATTTTAGATTGATAGAGATTTAAAAAATAACCATGAGACCTTTTAGAAAAATAGATAACTGATATTTCCATCAAATCAAAATGCAATTTTAGAAACCCAGAAAACTGCACAAGATACCTGTATGCAGATCAATCCATAAATGCCATCAACCATCAAATGCCAATAAAAGTAGCAGAGTTTAGAGACAATATCATCATAGAGATCTGGAAAAGTAACCCCAAAGTCTTTATGCTTTATTCACCAAAAATATTACAAGAGCTTCCGAGAACAAGTGCATGATTCAAAGATTGGATGCAAATGACATACAAAGACCTCTAATTTATAAGATAAAATCTCCAACGGCTAGTTCGATTGATCCTTGTCATAATAATCTCGACTGTCGAAAAGATTTATTTATCTTTTAATTTGGACCATCGAAATTATAATTTTGAGGAAATTCGAATTTATCATTCAATTCCATTTTAATTAACTCAAAAATAATATTTTTGAGTTAATTACTTCAAAATTTTGACTTTGACTTAACCACCAAGGCCCAAGGCTCCAAAATTTCTTGAAATTCTCAAGATTCCCTTAGCCTGGGATCTTTAAAAATTTATTTTTTAAGGACCCACGAATTTTTCCTTTGAAGATTTTTAACTCACCTAGGACTTAAAATTAATTAAATTTTGGCTTGGGATTTTTAAATAATTTGGAAGAAAATTCAATTAAATGACTCGAAGGGGATTTAATTATTTTTCCAACTCTCTTTACATAAGATAAATACATTTAGACACATAAAAAGGGAATACCAATTCGTATAGACCCTTAAATAGCTACCCAATTCTGCGACTCAAAACATGATCTAGTAGACTAAGCAACTTGTAATAAAATAATCTAGCCAATTAGCTAGGATTATTCCGAAACTACTTTTACAAAGACTCGATAGAAAACACTAGGTCTCACTTAGCATCTTGATGACAAAATCCATCCTAGCTTTGGGGTGAGTCTGAAGGGGAAAACTCTACCGATCACTTGTGTTGAAAAACGCAAATGAATCAGTGAGTCAAAAAACCTCTTAGGATAGAAATCATCACCAAAATACTAGGCTTACCTAGGTTGTTACATACATTGTGGTCTTGCTTAGATCATTTACATCATAAACATGCAGAATGGGTTTACATCAAAAATTGTCGACTGTCGATGAAATCTTAATGGTGTAAACACCTCGAACATGATGAGTCTCATTTGTAAAAATGGGGGTGTATTGTTGTGGGGTCATTGACACTGAGTGGTAAACATCTGGCTCTACTTGGGGATATGTTGCTTCATTGAAAGAATGTGAGAATCCAGAATCTACATCCAAGCAACATATAAAATTATATAAGTAGCGTCCATCCAAATATCGTCATATAACATTAAGCACATGAAAAATAGAAGCTCTTCTATCATTTATTATTCTACTTAACATGAAAAGTAAATCTAATCTAACTACAAAATTAAATGCTGAAAGGACAAGGACTAAGGTTAGAAATACAATACAAAGGATGCCCAATGGCATCAGATGTAATCTTGGAAGAACAACTTGAGCAGTTGGCCATTCGCAGGTAACTGAAGTGGTTTGCCTTCCAACGTGCTCAAGTGGAATGAGTTTGGTCTAGCAATGCCTCTGATAATATAAGGTCCCAACCACAAACTGTCAAATTTCTTGTGTTTTCTTGGATTTTCATTCTTTCAATCCCAAAGTAATACCATGTCTCCAACCTGCAAAGATCTAGATCAAGATGATTTATCAAAGCTTTTCTTAATGTCAGATTGATTCTTACACATATTATCTAAAGCTTTCCCACGAGTTTCATCCAACTCCACAATCTGATCAATTCTATTTTGAACAACGTTTTCATCGGTGGAAAAATGTTGTAGGAGTTGGTAAGCTGGTAATTTAAGGTGCACAGGCAAAGTTACATCCAAGCCATAAACTAATTCAAAAGGACTTTTACCGGTAGCTTTCTTTTTAGTAATTCTATCTACCCACAAAGCATACTTGATTTTGCTGTCCCAAGATCGCTTATTATCTCCTACTATCTTCTTAATAATGGTTATAAGATTTTTATTACTTGACTCAGCTAGGCCATTACCCTGAGGATAGTAGTTAGATGAATGAGATAATATAATGCCATACTTAAAACAAAAAGATGAAAATTCAAATGAACTAAAAGCTTTGGCATTGTCGGTAGTGATCTTGGCAGGGACACAAATCTAGTAATGATTTGATTTTCAATAAAGTCCATAATGACCTTTTCTTTGGCATTCTTAGCAGGAATGGCTTGAACCCATTTTGTAAAATAATCAGTCACAGTTAAGATCTAGGAGTAGCCATTGCTAAAATTTTCATGGAATTTCTCGATGAAATCCAGACCCCAATGTTGAAAAGGTGCCTCAACAACCGCATGTTGTAAGGGTAGGGCAGCTAGCTTCTGCTTCCTAGTGAATAGTTGACAGGCTTGGCAACTTCTAACAAATTTATGCACATCTGAAAAAATCAAAGGCCAATAATAACCAACGCTCAGAATTTTGTGGGTCGTAGTTCTAGCAGCATAATGACCACCACAAAATCCTGAATGAAACTCAGAAATCAACTTCTTAGACTCAATCTCATCAACACACCTAAGTATTATCCCCTCAGGATTTCTCCACCCAAGGCCATCCTTCATGAGGCAATACTTAGTGGCTTTTAATCTAAGGAGCCCTTCTTCTATGAGCAACTAAATGGTTAGGACATGTAAGATTTAACAAATAATAAATAATGTCCTTATACCATTCATGCTCTCCTAACCTTTGCAGCTCAGGCGAAGAAGCATCATTAAGACAAATCAAACCAAACAATTTCTCATTACCTTCGATCATCATTTCAGCCAAGCCTTGACCTTTGACTAACTTGGTGGGCCTAATCTCTAAATCATACTCTTGAATTTTAGTAACCCATCTAGCACGAGTCCCAAAGCAATCAGTTTGAGTTAATATATCTTTAATCGCGGAATGCGGGACGAAAGCAATGATTTTAGAATAACCCACATAAGTCCTAAAATGCTTAAGAGACTTAACCAAGGCATAGGCTTGCTTTTCCATAGTAGTATAATTTAATTCAAAATTTTGAAGCGCTCTACTCATGAAAGCAATAGGTTGTTCGTGACCTTCCTTATTCTTTTGTAATAAGACACTAGCAATGGTATCTTTAGAAGCAAAAGAGAAAATCATGAAATCCTTTGAATAATCAGAACTTGCCAAAACAGGAGCTTTGGCAATAGCACCCTTAATTCCTTGAGAAGCCTTTTTACCATCTTCTTTCCACAAAAATTTTACATCCTTTTTTAAAAGACTTTGAATAGGCTTAGCTATTTCTGCATAATTTGGAATAAATCTTCCAAGAAAATTAGTTTTTCCTAGAAAAGACTGAAGGGATTTAAAATTATGAGGGAGAGGAATCTTTTGGATTGCCTCAACTCTTTCAGGATCAATTTTGATCCCATATTTGGAGATGATGTGACCAAGTAATTTTGCTTCAGTTACTCCAAAAATAGACTTAGCTGGATTCAGGAAATCCCAAATTCTCTACACCTATCAAAGACCTGCATAAGATGACCTATGTGACTAATACCATCTTTAGAAAAACCAGTAAGATCATCTTGATAAATGTCAATAATTTTTCCAATTAAACCTTTAAAAGCATAATCCATAGCTCTTTGAAAAGTGGTCCCAACATTAGTCAATCCAAAAGGCATTCTAATGTATTCGAAAGTACCCCATGGTGTGGTGAACGTAGTTTTGTGACAATCTTCCTTATTAATCCAAACTTGATTGTATCCAGAAAAACCATCTAGCAATGACATCATTCCTCAACCCGTTACTTTTTGCAACATAGTCTCCATGTTGGGCAAAGGGTAATTATCCTTTTTACATGCTAGATTAAGGTTTCTAAAATCGACCCAAAGTCTAATGGTGCCATTCTTCTTCCTAACAATCACCAAGTTGGAACACCATGTTGAATGTCTAATTTGAGCAATGATGCCAGTTGCGAGCATTTTTGAAAGCTCTTTCTGAACCAAAGGGGCTAACTTAGGATTTATTTGCCTAAGCTTTTGACGAAAAGGTTTAGCATTCTCATCTTTCAAAGGAATAATGTGTTGCATGACATCTTCCCTATATCCTTTTAACTCATCATACGAAAATGCTAAAACATCCCTATATTCATGAAGTAAGTTGGTCAACTTTTTCCTTTCTTCTTCATTAGTACCTTTACCAATTTTGACAATCTTAGGGTCCTTAGAGGTACCAATATTTACTTCAATGAATGCACTCGGATCCATTTTATTTTCCTCTTTCATCTTTGTGGCATCATGCCGATCAAAGTGCTGCTCTAAAGCAACAATAGTCCGAGGAGTAGGATTTATAATATCATCATGATCATCAGATCCATCCTCCCTAGAACTTATCCGAAAATTTTCAAACTCATCCAAATTATTAAGAAAATGAATGACTTGCTTTTCATCATTAAAAACTTGCCAATGCTCTGAATTATCTGAGATTGAAGGTCTGAAAATAATTTCCATTTTTATCTTACCCTTGATTAATTCATCAGATAATTGTAAGGTAGAAGCAGCCACATCAAGCTCATCCACCAAGCTATTCTTTTCTCTTTGGATAGCTTCAAGGTTAATGGCATCAAAGTTTTCCATAACATCCCACACAACTTTTCAATAATTCCTTAACCTTTGATTCTTACATTTGAATTTATTCTTAACTTGCATGATAACCAAATCAGAGTCTCCCTTCATACTAAGCAACTTAATTGTTAAAGCCTTTGCCAACTCAAAACCCAACAACAAGGCTTCATATTCAGCCACATTGTTGGTTGCATCGAACTCAAGTCTATAGGCAAACTTAAAAATATGACCAAGGGGAGACTTCAATACAATTCCAGCACCCTTACCATACTTAGATGCTGCACCATCAAAATGCATGTACCAAACTTGATCCCTTAGGTCCTCAAACTTCTCATCAACCTTGTCATCTAAAGGAACTATGAAATTAGACATAATAGCATAATTCCCCATGTCAGCTTGTTCCTTAATTATTTCTTTATGAGGTCTCTTAGGATCTTCCACATGGAATCTTCTTTCAGGTTCTCTATTTAGCTTCACAAACCCTTCACCTCTAGGGGAAGGAATCATAGCATAAGACCAATTCATTTGAATACTTCCTCCTAGATCAGAGGCCCACTTTCTAGATAACAACATACCCCAAGCATCTGGAACATCAACTACAACTATGTCCATAAAAATCATTATGTACAGGTAAACCGATAAATGAACTTGCAAATCCTTGATTAACCCATGAACTTCAATTTTCTTAGAATCCATGGCACATATGTTGTAGTATGGTCTAGAAACTCTCAGATTAAGTTGTTCCATGACCCTCTTGGTCATGACACAGACTGAAGCACTAGAATCTAGCATACAATTATTCAATTTATAACCATTAACCATCAAAGTAACAAAAAATGGTTGATGCTCCTTGTTATCTGACTCCATTTTTTGGAGATATATAGGGGCATCTTGATAAGATATTAAGAAACTTCAGGAGTCTTATCTTGAGCAACATTAACATGCGAAACTCCAAGAACATCTAAAACTTTAGCCCTCTGAGTGGGACGCTTTGATATCTTAGTGATAGGCACCAAGATCTTAGCATTATTCAGCCATGCACCCAAATCAATATTCAAACTAGGGCTAGGATTAAAAATTCGAGGGGGGTTTAGATTATTACCTTGCTCTTTATCCCTTATTTGATAAGTTAATCCTTTGTCCTTAGCAATCTCCAAAACTTGATCAGGAGAAGGCTTTTCACCAAATAATTCAATCATCAAATCCTTCTCATGATCAAAATTATTGATACTATGCGAAGATGTAAAAGGCCTAATATCTTGACTATTTTCCTTAACTTCCATCCAATCTTCCACAGACAAAGAAAACTCCTTACCAACAACATTTATCTGATTACTTGCCCCAAACATTCCACTATTCATGATTCTTTTAATAGTGGGACAAGTAACCTTCTCATGAAGAGCATCAGAAGCCCTACAATAAGGTGGAGCTTCATCAACCAGATTAGTAGATTCAAGAGGATTAGGAGGTCTCTGCTCACTAGGTTGGCCTTTTTTTTGCCAAGTATTATTACATCTATTATTATGATAACTAGGTTGGGGATTTTGTGCTTGAGCCCTTTCCATTTGGACCAACCTAGATTGTAAAGTGCTTATTTCCTTAGCGTGGTCAGAGATTAATTTCGCTTGGTTAAGCTCTATGCTTTCAAGCTTTTGCATTAACTTTTTCATAGGGTCATCATCATTTTCTAGAGGCTCTTTACCTTTAGGCCCTTTCAATTTAGTCGAAGCCTTATCAAAACCAGGAATTTCAAACTTCCCTGATGCCCTTTATCCTTTTCAAGTTCTTCAGCTAAAGATTGGCAGGCCTTATAATCAACAGTTTTAGCACGCCTTAGCTCATATGAAGTATCAGAATTAAAAGCATCAATATAAAAATTCAAAAGAGATCCATCATGAGGCTTATGAGTTTGAGATATTTCCCTAAGGAAACCATTAAATCTCCTGTTAAATTCTTCAATCATTCCATTTTCTTTCTTTTTAATGGTACTGATATCTTTTACCAAATGCCTATCTTCCCTTTTAAAAGCAAACCTATCCTTAAAGGCAACTATAACTGAGTCAACGGTATTGAATGAATTATCAGGTTTTTCAGTAAACCATTCCATAGCATCTTGCTCAAAAGTAAGAATAAAAAGCTTCATCTTTACATCCTCGAAATTGTTATTTAAGACCGCGAATTTATTCCACCAACTAGCGAAAGAAAATAAATGATCTTTGACACTAACCGCATTATTTCCCTGAAAACTTGGTAACCTTTCCATGCCATGTTCAGGGTAATCATTAGGATAACCTCGAATGTTAGTAAAGTTACATGGGGCAAAGATATCCATGATGTCTTGCTGAACAGGATTAACCAGGCTACTTGGATGCCTTCTAGTACCAATTCCTGTGGAAAATGAAGCCAATGGAGTCGCCACTAGGGCAGGAAGCTAACTCAAATACCTGAGATGAAAGATGAAATAAAGAGATGAATGTCGTAAAGCCAAAGTCCAATAAATTGGTCCTCGACAACGACACCAAAAAATGTTGTCGCACAGAATGTCTAGGCACCGCGACAACGGCTCAGATTGGGGGCTATCACCCTGATCCCCAATCTCTCTATCTAAGTTGTTTCCTCGCAGACTAAGGGAGGTAGACCCTAACGAAAAAATGGAGGAGAACTAGTTGAAAACCAACCAATTCAGGGGACACAGTTGAATGACCAAGTACTTGTTAAGATTAATGAGATTTTACAGATCCAATTAGATTTGAAGTTTAAAACCAGTGCCTTGTGGAGTCAAAATACCCGTTATGAAATTAAAATCAAGTAAGTAATAGGTCCACCACGATGATATTCGATAAAACACCTTCGTAATCATGCATCAACAATGTTCGATAAAGACATGCAATTTATCATCACTTGAAATATTCTCAAAGTTGACTAAAGCAATTAATTGCCAATTCCAAGCAATTTAAAACCACACTTATAGATAGCTTAACGATCATCAACCACAGTTAAACATGAAAACACTTCGAACCAACCATTTAAATTTCGAAACAAAAATATTATCGTGAGAGAACCATCGAATTTAAATGTTAGACATTTCCAATAATTTCAAATTAAAATGATATTCTAAATAATTCCCATTCAGAAATATATAGTCAAGCTTTAGATAGGAATAAATTTAAAGCTCACCTTGACTATGTAAAAATTTTTAAATTTTTGAGAATTCTCCAAAGTTAAAAATTTTAAAATTTTGGTCTTTTTTAATTTTTTATTTTCTTATCTAAAGTTTAATGAAACTAAAAAAATAAAAAAATATAAACAACTAAAGCTAAAGTCCAAAAGAGTTAAGAATTTTTCAAAAAAATATATTTATTAAAGTTTCTAAAAGGATTAAAAAAATAAATAAATCAAATCCTAAAGTTAAATTAAACGTTACTTATCTCATCCAACTTCAAAAAAAATATGAAACCAAAAATATAAAGCTTAACCTAAAACTAAAACTAAAAGATTAAAAATAAAACTAAAGCAAATTAAAAAAAAAAATCTAAAATCTAAAGTTTAATACCAAACTAAAAATAAAAATCGAAAATCTGCAATCGAAAACAAAAATTTGTATTTGTCGTAAGTTTTTTTTATTTTGCTTGTATGTGCAGGTGAGGGACGGCGTACGGATGGCGTGAAGGACTACTGCAGCAGAGATGGGAATGTACGGACAATGTGAAGGAGCAAGCGTAGGGAAAACCAGCAGGAAAATGCCAAAGAGACAGCGTACGGACAACAACATGATGGATGAAGGAAAATAACGCAGATGAGAAAGGGATGATAGCTGAGAACGCTGTGTACAGACAATGTACGGATTGCAGAGAAAAAGGCTGCGTATGGACAGTGTATGGACGACAAGGAGCTGGATGCAGAAAAGAGCTAGATAATGGGCAGTGGAGGGAGCAGGAGCTGAGGCATGATGGAGGAGAGCTTTCAAAAAATTTTCTTTTTATCCACAGAATCAGATTTTTATTCTTTAAATTTGAATGCACCTGCAATTATTTAATCTTCGAAACAGAAATCAACCCCAGATTTGCAACCAGATCCAATCCTAAGACCAGATCTTACCCTCTAGGGTCTAGATCTGGCTCAGCTTTGAATTTTTTTATTTTTTATTTTTTTTAAGAATCTCCCAATAGGACCTGCGAAACCAGAAACAAGGAAACAAACCCCAAAAATATGCACAGAAAAAATAAAAATAAAAAACCTTAAACGTTGCAGAATATTTGCAAATTTACAGTGCTATTTTACAGATCAGAGGCCCTCATGGCTAGATTTAAAACCATTTTCACAATTAATAAAAAGAGAAATTAAAAGAGGCACATGCCCAAGAAAACCTTGCAAAAAAAATAAAATAAAAAAAATCGTAAGATAACTTTGGGAAGTAAGAAACAATGAGCTTTTTCAGATTTTTTTTGGAATCTGAGTGATTGCTGATCTAACTAAAGACTTCCCCAAATGCTCAAATCTTGAATAATGATCTTTGCACACTTAGATATGAATTTTAGATTGATAGAGATTTAAAAAATAACCATGACACCTTTCAGAAAAATAGGTAACTGATATTTCCGTCAAATCAAAATGCAATTTTAGAAACCCAGAAAACTGTACAAGATACTTGTATGCAGATCAATCCATAAATGCCAATAAAAGTAGCAGAGTTTAGAGACAATATCACAACATAGATCTGGAAAAGGAAGCCCAAAGTCTGTAAGCCCAAAGTCTTTATGCTTTATTCACCAAAAATATTACAAGAGCTTCCGAGAACAAGTGCACGATTCAAAGATCGGATGCAAATGACATACAAAGGCCTCTAATTTATAAGATAAAATCTCCAACGGCTAGTTCGATTGATCCTTGTCAAAATAATCTCGACCGTCAAAAAGATTTAATTATCTTTTAATTTGGACCGTCGAAATTATAATTTTGTGGAAATTCGAATTTATCATTTAATTATTCCATTTTAATTAACTCAAAAATAATATTTTTGAGTTGATAACCTCAAAAATTTGACTTTGACTGAACCACCAAGGCCTAAGGGTCCAAAATTTCTTGTAATTTTCAATATTCCCTTGACCTGGGACCTTTAAAAATTTATTTTTTAAAGACCCACGAATTTTTCCTTTGAAGAATTTTAACTCACCTAGGACTTAAAATTAATTAAATTTCTGGCTTAAGATTTTTAAATAATTTGACTAGAAAATTTAATTAAATGACTGAGAGGGGATTTAATTATTTTTCCAACCCTCTTTACATAAGATAAATACATTTAGACACATCAAAGGGGAATACCCATTCGTATAGACCCTCAAGTAGCTACCCAATTATGCGACTCAAAACATGATCTAGTAGACCAAACAACTTGTAATAAAATAATCTAGCAATTAGCTAAGATTATTCCCAAACTATTTTTACAAAGACTCGATAGAAAACACTAGGACTCACTTAGCATCTTGATGACAAAGTCCACCCTGGCTTTGGGGTGAGGCTAGAGGGGAAAACTCTGCCGATCACTTGTGTCGAGAAACATAAATGAATCCGTGAGACAAAAAACCTCCTAGGATAGTAATCATCACCAAAATACTAGGCTTACCTAGGTTGTTACATACATGGTGGTCTTACTTAGATCATTTACATCATAAACATGCTGAATGGGTTTACATCAAAAACTGTCGACTGTCGATGAAATCTGAATGGCGTGAACACTTCAAACATGATGAGTCCCATTTGTAAAAATGGGGGTGTACTTCTATGGGGTCATTGACACAGAGTGGTCAACCGGACTAATACACTTAGACATCTGCAAACCAATGTCCACTAGAGCTCTTGGTGGAGGTGAGTACTTTGTCACCTTCATTGATGTCCATTCCAAGAAGAATTGGATTTACTTCTTAAAGATCAAGGATGAGGTCTTCGATCGGTTCGAAGAATTTATAGCTCTGGTAGAAAACCTGACCGGGAAGAAAGTAAAAGTATTGCGTTCAAATAACTGTGGAGAATATACTTATAATGAATTCACATATTTCTACGCAAAGGAGGGGCATCAGAAGTGAAGGGCATAAATATTTGTACATATTTATCTAGAGCATAATGGAGTTGCAGAACAGAAGAATAGGACTATTGTTGGGGCAACAAAGGAAATGTTGTATGACCAGGATCTGTCTAGATTTCTATGGGTAGAAGCATGCAACACAACTGTGTATATCCAGAATAGGACCACTCACAGAGCATTGGGCAAGACAATGCTTGAGAGTGTTTTTACAGGGATGAAGTCGGAGGTTAGTAACTTCAGGATTTTTGGGAGTGGCGTATTGTCACGTTCTAGATGAGTAATGAAGAAAACTAGATTAGACTGTTGAGAAAGGGTATCTTGTAGGATATAGCGAGACTTCCAAGGCATACAGAATCTACATTCTGGTTAACAGGAAAATTGTAGTAAGGAGGGATGTGAAATTCATGGAGGATCGAGCCTTCAGAAAATCTCGAGAAATGCCTACTGAGGAGCATTCTGAGGATGTCCTCTTGTCCAACGACAGCTAGGAGAAGATCCAGCAAATAGACAACCATTAGGGTCAAGCATTGTGACCAGTACTAGTATTTCTTCAAGAGAAGAAAATCCAGATAACATGCAGCAGATGGGAAAGCAGGAAGAAGAAATGATTGAGCCACCCACCACCAATGGCAGAAGTAACAAGGAAGTGCGACAGACACTTAGGGATGCAGAGGAGTTTATTGGGGCTCCTAGAACCGAGAAAAGGTAGCATAGATAGCTTGACAGATACCAAACATTGGTAGCTCGGGTTGACGAACCCTCTAGCTTTTAGGAGGTAGTACAACATCAAGTTTGGGTGGATGCTATGGTAGAGGAGTACAACTTTATCATGACTCCTAATGTCTGGAAAGTCGTACCTAGACCATAGGACATATCAATTGTAGTTTCTAGGTGGATCTACGAGATCAAGTATGCTGTAGATGACAATGTAGAGAAGTACAAGGCCAGGTTCGTGGCTAAGGGGTATGCTCAGAAGGAAGGGATAGACTATGAAGAAACTTTCGCCCCGGTAGCCAGATGTTCCTCTATCAGATCCATTATATCCCTTGTAGCGTAAATGGGATGGGAGATTCACCAGATGGACGTCAAGACTGCATTCTTGAACTGGGTGATAGAAGAAGAGGTTTACATTGAACAACCAGAAGGCTTCAAAACACGAGAAGAAAACTCATGTATGCAGGCTGAAGAAAGCCTTGTATGGTCTTAAATAGGGCACCTAGACCATGGTACGGTCAAATTGATGGATACTTGCAGCAAATGGGATTTGTCAAGAGTGACACTGATCCCAATCTCTAGTATCTCATAGTAGAGAATGAGCCTCTGATTTTGGTTTTGTATGTACATGATTTGTTTTTGACAGGATCATCTAGGCTCATCAAAGACTACAAGAAGAATTTGGCAGAAGAATTCGACATGAAGGATTTGGGGTTGATGCACGTTTTTTTGGGATTGGAATTTTGGCAGCAAAAAGGAGAAATATTCCTTAGGTAAGGGAGATATGCTACAGAAATTATATGAGATTTAGAATGCAGGACTGTAGACCCATGGCTACTCCAATGATTACCAATTGGAAGAAAATTAATGCATCTGAAGTGTGAAATTTTCAATTTGAAAATATACAGTTCCAGTGATAGATTTATTCCTCCTACTTATTATTTCAATAAGTTATTTTCATAAATCTTCTGGCAAATATCGAAATAAATACTAATGCAACATTCACAAACATATATGCAGAGAAGTAAACAGTAAAGGACATAAGCACAAGAATCAATCACATGTACACAGTTATTTTTGGACAATTGTCCTCGGAAAAAACCAATGCGGGAAAACCGGTGCAACATATGAGGGTTTTATTAAATTCTTCAACAAATGATTTCTTTACAAGGAAAATACTGGCAGATAAACTCTGAAACACTTGAGACAGAATTCTCGGCTCCTCCCGACAAATCTCTGACACCTGGATCAACGTCTGCTATCTCATGTGCCTGT
This sequence comes from Pinus albicaulis, assembly GCA_034641835.2. Classification (NCBI taxonomy): domain Eukaryota; kingdom Viridiplantae; phylum Streptophyta; class Pinopsida; order Pinales; family Pinaceae; genus Pinus; species Pinus albicaulis. The sequence continues at coordinate 41,606,277 of CM076581.1, read as the reverse complement.
CTGTGTGTTTCTCTGCACAGTCCCTACGTTGGACTGCATAAGTTTGCGTAGGCTCTGCGTGGGTTCGTTGCGCTGCAGCCCAGAGATGCCCCTTGTGTCCCACTGCGTGCCTCTGTCCCTGACCTCAGTCACTTGTTGACTCCTTCCTCCTTCTGCAAATCTCCGCCCTGCAACTCTCCCACTGAGATTGAATTCTCTTACTTCAAAATTGATCTCCTTGCCCGACCTGTTTTCCAAATGACCCTCAAGCCTTCTTTTATAATCTTCTTCTTGGTGAATCAATGACCTAGGTTAGAAGTTTAATCAATGGCTAAGATTAAAACTTCACTTGATCTTTGTTTTCTAGAAGATTCACACTCTGACTTATTAATACCCTTTAATTATTTCATTTCCCTAAGTTTAGACTTAGGGTCTCTATTAAAATAATTAATTGTTTTAATAAGTCATAAACCTAGTGGAATTTCCAAAAACGGTTTCTGGGTTCTTTGGAATACTGATATCCAAGCCTCCTTGCAAGGTTTGAGACTTGGAACAGTTTCTGATGTTACAAAAATCAACTTGATGATAAAGAAGTGGATCCCACCTTGTACATGCAGCTCATAGGGTCTCTCATGTATTTGGTCAACACCAGGCCATAAATTTGCTACGTTGTTAATTCCCTCAGTCAGTTCATGGTAGAATCAAAGAGGGCACTCTGGGAAGCTGTTAAGCATGTTCTCTGATATGTGCGAGGAACAATAAGATATGGATTAAAATACACCCAAGGCGATGATATCAGACTGTGTGGATTCACAGATGCAGATTGGGCAGGAAGTTCGGTAAATTAGAAAAGTACCACAGGGTACTGCTTCAACATTGGATCAAGAGTGACCTCCTGGTGCAGTAGGATGCAGAAGTGCGTAGCACTGATCTCAGCTGAAGTTGAATATATGGCAGCTAGCACAATTTCGTGTGAGGCCATATGGCTTAGGAAATTGCTCGTGAATTTATTTAGAAGGAAGATGGAGGCAACCAACATTCTATGTGATAATTAGAGTTGCATTAAGCTCTCTGAGAATCCTGTTTTTCATGATCGGTCGAAGCACACCAACATTTGGTGTCATTTTATTAGAGACTGTGTTCACCGGGGGTATTACAGTTGCAGTACATTCCCATGGGAGATGAGGTAGCATACATTCTCACCAAGGCCCTAGGGAGAACAAAGTTTGTTTACTTTAGGGAAAAGATGAGGATGATTACAAATCCGCTTCAGTAGCAAAAACAGAAGAGGCAACACTTGAGAGGGAGATGTAGTATAGATGTTGCAGTGGCAGTGGCTGTGTCATGGGCAACAGTACAGTTGCACCAGCATCGCAGTGGTTGGTGAACAACTTGTCAGACATCAGCAACGCAGAGGATGCTTCAAGGTCAGAGAAGTATGCAACATGTATGTTGTTAGAGCACTTTCCTCGCTAAGAGGGAGTGTTGATCTTTGGTAGCATCCCAAGTGCTCTAAGTCTCAAATTTTGTTGAGAGGCTTAGGCACATGTATTCCAAAGAACCCAGAAATCGTTTGTGGAAATTCCACTCGGAATATGTTTTATTAAAATAATTAAGTATTTTAGTGGAAACCCTAAGTCTAAACTTAGGGAAATTAAATAATTAAAGGATATCAATAAAACAAAGTGTGAATCTTCTAGAGAACATAGATCAAGTCAAGTTATGATCTTAGTCGTTGATTAGAGATTTATCTCGGTCATTGATATCTCAACGAGAAGATTACAAAGGAAGACTTGAGGGTCATTTGGAAAATACACTAGTGCAGATACTCAATTGCCCAAGTAAATCAATTTTCTCAGTGGCTGAAGTTCGACAAGAGAAAATCAATCCAGAGGGAGAGTTGCAGGCAGAGGAGAGACAGAGAGCATTCAACATCAATCTGGGGTGTAGGAGCAGGTGACGCAGTGGCAGGAAGAGAAATCACAGAGGTAGGAAGAGAACAATGCAGAGGTGACACAGTTCTACACAGTCCCCACACAAAGCCAGCACAGTGGTGACACAGGAGGCCTAGGAGGGTCCTTTCGAGGTTGTTTCTCATTAGACAATTTTGTGAGAAAATTCTCCAGTGTTATCATAGAGAATTTCTCTTCATTACTACTAATTGTAAATTGTACAAGAAGATTTTTGCTGAAGAATAATGGAAACCCTCATCTGCTGCACTGGTTTTTGGGCATTGGGTTTTCCGAGGACAATTGTCCAAAAATATCTATGTCCTTTTTGTGCTAGTATTTTCTTGTAATTTTTCTCAGTAATTGTATGGTAAAGTCTGCATTTGAATTTCTTTCAATAGTTACTGAAGAGAATTCCGTAAATAACTTATTTTGAATAATAAGTAGGAGAAATAATATCAGATATTGCAGTAGGATTTCAAGTTGAAATTTTCACATCTCATGGGTCTCCTGGTGATAGAATAGGTTGGTTATGCTCCAACGTTGAGGGCTTAGAGAATGGTGCTAGCCTTCCCATGTCTCAAAGGGTGAGACAAACCTCATTTTGGCCTTGAATCAACTGCCAAACCATGTGTACAACGCTAATCTGACTAGGGCATGCTAGTCTAAGTGCATCATTTCATGAATAATATGGAAGCAAAGCACAGGCTGTTTGGGTGTTGTAGGTACCCATAGAATGGAAAGATGCTCTGCAAGTGATAGAAGTCCCATGGTTCTCTACACTCCACCTATAGGGTGTCATATGCTTCTCTGGTGGACTTAGGACCTAGTTAAGTTGCCCAACCCATGATGAAAACCACCTACCAATCACACATAATGTCCAATGTTTCATCTTCACAATTAGGTACAGTTAATCATTAGTGCATCCAAGTGAACCAAGCTCGCTAGTCAAGAGAAAATTTAGACTTCTTATGGGGCTTCTCTTCCAAATTTGGAGCTTTGATTTCGCAATAGTGTTACCTCCCTGGGTAGGAGTGGTTAATAAACGATCCTATTAGGTGTTCCCAGCCCCTAAGGAGAAAGACATGTCCCTGTTACATCCTTCCATTAATAGGTGGCATATGAATAATGATGGAATAAATGGGGACAAGGGGGGTGTCAGAGCCAGATGTCATGGGCCAAGGGATAACAATAATGAGGAAGTCCACATATTGGGTATACAAATGTAAGGAGGGACTCAGGGAGCTATCGTGGATGCATGATTTACCCCAACCTTTTTTCTTTCTACCCCTCTTTATTTGTCTTTTGCTTTTTCTTTATTTTTCTTGATATTACTGCTCAAAGCTCTAGGAAAAAAGAGCATGTTGTGAACGGTGTAAAGCAGTTCATCACCCGCCAAGGATTGGGACGTGCATGGGTTCCTTCTATGATGTAAGGGGCACTCATGGGCCCTAGGAACCAAGGTGATGGCCATAATGATAAAGGGTAGAGCTCGTGCTTGGATTTTTCCCACGTGCCATAATAAATGTCCAAGCCATCTTTTGCATTTTTAATTTTCTTTTTCCTTTGTTTCTTGCTTGTGGCCATGATATGCTTTTAACTTTATTTTAGCCGCATCAACCTCTGGGTTGACATTTCTAGGCTCAAACTAGATATGTGGACAAGGGGAGGGGGTGTGACAATGCCTTTTGGACCCAGTGATCATGTGGACCCAGAGAAGGGAAATGGTGGAATAGGGCTCATAATGTGTGGAGGGGAGTGAAAAGTATGGAACAGGAAAACAAGACCTCGCCACCAAAATCAGTGTTTCCCATGTAGTGCCCTTCCTAAAGCCATAGGCCAACAGGAAAACAAGACCTCGCCACCAAAATCAGTGTTTCCCATGTAGTGCCCTTCCTAAAGCCATAGGCCAATAAGGGAGATCCCACGAGACTAGGATTGAAGACTAACCCACTATGATGGTGTGGAAACAAAACCATGGTCAAAGCCCTTCCTTCTTCCCAGTCACCCAATAATCCATGCCAAAATGGCCAAATGAGAAACAAGCATAAGCACTCAATTGCACAATGAAAAACACACCTTTTGGGTCAGATTACTCACTTTCTAACATGTTCTCTTAACAAATGAGCGAGGAAACATACAAATGATGCAGGTGGCGGAGATAAAGTGACACATCATCGGCTACAAAGTGGTTGTCAGGGGTTGTTGGCTGCGAGCAAGAGGAAGATGATTAGAAGAAAAATTCTCCTAGGGATACCCACATTTGGTAGGTAACACAACCTAGACTCATTGTGTCTTATTTTCCCACATGATGGTTTAACAAAATCCATCTTCACCATCCCTCCCAAATTTTTCTTTGTCCTTTAAATGCCAACATTTTGTGGCTCTGATACCATATCAAATACATGCATTTACATAGTCTCAAGCATGTGTAGATAGAGAAAAGAGAGATTTAATATATTTTTCAGTATATGGAGAGTATCACATAAATGCAAGCCTTAATGTGCAAAGACATAGGCTAGGAAAACTACTTACATGACTACAAAGTCTGGCATGTGACTAATTAAAGTTCAACTAACTTCATTTTTCTCACATAAGATAGAGTCCTCAACTAAAGGTCCTAATATTACATGTTATGACCACTATCTAATATTTATCTTATTGCTATCAATGCTCCTTACCGCATTAAGGGAGATATTAATGGAAATACTATAGCATAGATATATAGAGACTAGTTGAAAGACACATGAATTTCACCAAAAATAGCCCTTAACCCCAAAGTTCTATCATTGCTTTTATTCCTACATGCACTTCAAGGACAGACTCATGTGTAGTCCATGATATCTCAAATTGTGGTGAAATTGTAGTTTGAGAGCCCCTCGAGCTCAATTTCAGGTCTTTTCTCATTAACTTTGCATAGAGACCATTTCATTTGTTAGATGCCATCTATAATGATGAGATCCATGGTAGTTATCATTGCTTGTTCGAAGACTCTCACAGGGTTTTTTCATAATACAAGGACCAAGGATGTATGATCACATTCCTTCATGAGATATTTCACCATCAAAAGTATAATTTTAATATGGGTCTTCCCATGTTTTTGGTTGTCGACTCATTACTCTTATTTTGAACCTTTAGATGGTTTTGCCCACAAGAAGCTTCACAACCAAATCTCATTTATTGGACTGTTAGGCAACGTAAAATCTAGAGCACCCAAGTGGTTGGATGGGATCTCATCACCAACTTCTTGATCTTGGATGTTAGGAGAGCTGTTGGGTGATAGCATTTGTAGTCTGAGGATTTTTCCTTCACAGTGATAGGATCCTTGTTGGTTTTGTTCTTCTAGGCTTCCTAGTCCTTAATTGTATCTCTTGAAATCCTTTGTTTCTTTTCTTGCTTTCTTCCTGCTTTTTCCAAGAGTTGTTTTTGGCATTCTTGATGTATTGATATATATTTGTTCTGTTGCAGTTGTCCAGGAAATGCTTTACCGCCCATGATGTTCTCTTATCTTTGTATTTTCAGTCCGGTTGGCAAACTTTGGCCACTAGTGGACATTGATGTTAGATTAATTTAACTCGCTTAAAAAGGGTTTTATTATATTATGGTGTTTACTACTAATTTTCGGGAAATAAATATTCTTTTATTTGACTAACATCCATCATTTGTGCAGGTATTCTCGATTTCAAGGTGTGGCAAATCTCACTTTGCATTTTCCTGAAAATTTTGGAGCTGAAACAACCCAAATATATTACATCGGCTTAAGGGGCGAGGCTACTCAAGTAAGATTTAAATTTAATCAAATACTTGAGAAGCAATAGAAATTTGTATACCTACATAAATCTAATTGTGTATTTAGCCATTTATTGGGTCTGATTCTGGCTGACATATATGTTAGTTTTATGCAGATAAAGAGGGATACTGTAGCCAATATTGTTTATGAAGCAATGCCAAATCCATCTGAGCATAAGTAAGCTACAATACTTTGATGCTGACAAGATTCAAAATTATTTCAATACTGTGTTTTATTGTTCATCAAGGCCTTAGGTTCTTATAGGATTTTCTATTTTCAATTCTGTTGGTTCTATCTAAAGAACTTTACAAACCTTTTTCTGTTATTGATCCCTTCCCCAAATCTTTATTGAAGCAAAGCCATAGAAAATATTGCTGCATTTATACATTAAGTAGAAGGCAGTTGTGCTACAAGTAAATACCTGTAGGCCTAAAAGCACTTTGGACTCTAGAAAAACACCATTTCAGGAGCAGCCCAAGAGTTTATGACATTTGGCAGAAAGCCAAAGTAAATCCCTGCAGCTAAATACAAGTTAAAGGCAAGTATTCAAGGGGTCTTCTTTCTCTTCTTCGTTCCATTATAGGACATATTTCCTATAGTTTGGAGTTTATGATAGCCAAACCTGGCTCATGAGTTAGATAATCCAAAAAAATTGGATATTAAGTAATCCATTTGGGATAGGTAAATATATATTTAATAATGTATGAATGAATTGATGTGGTGAGAATTACAAATGAGGGACCTATTTATATCTCTTGATTTGTGCTTGTCATGATTCATGCTTGGACAGGGGCCATGCTAATCTTCTCTTTATTGTTCCAATTTTATCAGATGTCTCTGAAGAGACAAGGGCCCCGTGTATATACCTAAGCGGGAGTACCCTTTCATAGAGTCATGTCTTTGAGACGTACTTTCATTAATACTAATTATTAATTATATTTCTTCTTTATATTATTGTATACATAGTTATGTTCATAGCATTGCCTTCCCCTTTAAAAATGCTTTGTCCTCAAAGCATATTGATGAAAAGGCTTGACATCGTTTTCTCTGTCTTGTAATGTCATCACAATGTTTCCAATTTTTGGAGCTATCATCTTTGATGATGCAAGACAATATGAACTTCGAATTGTAGAACATAATTGTTGCACTGTGAAATGATCTAACCATCCCATATCAATCTTATGTTGAACTTTGTGCTTATAGGGTTCCCAAATCAATTTTTTTGTGGAACTTTGCGCTTATAGGCTTCCAAAGATGAATTGTTATCATAATATTTAATTGTGTCGGTAGTGTTAGTGTCAGTCTTTGCATCCTATCACCAGTGATCAAATGGACCCTTATCATGTCTTGTTAGGGTCCCATAGTCAAATTTTTGTCATTTCACTAGGTCTTCAAGCAAAAATTTGGTCACTGGACATTAGGTTTAGGACTATTTTCCACTCCAAAATTTTAAATTGCTGGTCCATATCATCAAATAAGTTGTGTATCATCATTCAATGATTGTCATCATCATTTCAGTCATCTCCATCATGATTCCATTCAGTTAAGAGTCTCCATTAGGTCTTTAGGGTTTCAAGGTCACCAAACGGCCATTTCATGCGTAAAATCCAACAAATTGGAAGAGTGGTAATAAATGCAATTTTCTTCAATAAATTTTGATTTTTAAATGTAATTTTATGCTTCCATATGTAATAAGTACTTCAGAGTTCTAAAGCTGCAGTTCAATGTTCCAAGGAAGATTCAAAAAGTCAGATTACAAAATGTCAAAGATTACAAAGAAAAGAGAATGATAGTCATGCTACAAAAAGAGACATGTAGGGTCCATCATCACTCAAAGTTATTCAATTCACATTTATAAAAGGACCAAAAGTCACAAACACATTTCATTTGGACTCCTCTTTCCCTTCATCGTCGAGCTCATCTTTCATTTGGTGAGAAAAACCCGTTTTAACAGCTCCAGGAGGCAAAAAATTAAAGGCGTTGCGCATCCTTTAACCGTGTTGCGCATCTGGAGGAGGTGTTGCGTATCCTTGAACTATGCTACGCATCTGTGAACTGCGTTGCGCATGGGACAGCGTTGCTCAATCTCTCTCAAAAATCAACCAAATTCAAATTTTCAGCCTTCATTTCAGATTTTTGACTCTCTAAAGCATTGCAACAAGTAAGTACACTCATCCTCATGCCATCTCTTCCATGGAAAACTAAGAAATGATAAATAGCTTATTTCCTTAGGGTTTCATAAAAATTTCATGCTTTGGGTGTCAAATGATCAATCGATGTTGTGAAACCCTAGAACCACTGTCTCTACACCTCTGTTGGTTAGTTAAACACCATTCCCACAACTCACAAAACATTTCCCATCATTTTTGCAACATTTCCCTACAAAACCTAGCCGTATTCTACCAAATTGGGCCATTTTCCTAGCTAGGACTGTGTTTTAGTTTCCTAGCTCACTCCCCTCACTCATTTACCTTCATTTCACTCCCTAAACATTCCTAAGATCCTTGCCCCTCTCCCTAAATTTTTCTACCCCCATCTCCCTTCCCTAACTCCCTCATTTCATTCCCTTCACTCACTTTTCCTTGTTTTTCCCCTCACCATCATCTAGGGTTTTCAAACTATGGAAGGAGATACCTCACCATTAGAGAAGAGAAGACAACACAAAGGGGGAAAGATACTGATGTATGAACCCTCAAACTGCAATGAAATCATCTCCTCACCCTTCATCAGAAAATGCTTTAAAGATGTCAATTGCCTAGGGTTTTGCCAAAGGGTGGAGGAGGTAGGTTACCATGAGGAACTGATAGATTATTTGCCACCAACTATTGCAGGGATTGATTTTACATTTTCAGTTGATGCCATCTGTCTTGCCATAGGGATACCTAATCGTGGGGAATATTGGTTCAAAGGCATGAACCTTGACCTTGAGCAGTACAAATCCTTCATAAAATCACAATACAAAGAGACTCATACCCACATTCTTCCATTCAGATACTTGCTGGAGATGTATGCACCATTGATGAAGGTTGTGATGAAATTTTTCACATGTGAGGGTAGGTTTTCCAAATTGTACTTGTTGACCACTCGAGTGGCACCTGATGATTATGTGAAGACTCCATGCCCAAGGATGAACTAGAGGACACTTGTACAATCAGATATCATCAGTTCTATAGAGTTTTTAAACTCTACTTCTTCTTATCATTTTTTTCTTCAGTCCTCAGATTCCGCAGCCCTACGGGGATATTGTAAAATTGTCACTAGCATGATGAATAAAGCCATGTAACAGGCCTAGGATGTTGGGACTCGATCAGCAAGCGAGTACACCTTGGAGTGTTTTTTTTACTTGGTTAATTATTCCTTCTTTTTAGCGGCGAATAATTTTCTAGGTTTTCTCACTCATTGCATTACCCTAAAGCCGGGGTGACGGCTTGAAGGTTGAGCCCCTAACACATCTTAGTGTCTAGAGTCAATGTATATTACCATGCTAGATCATCTCTGAAATTTTGCAGAATTTGACTAGGTCTAAGTAGGATTTTTTAATAATTAAAAATTTCCCGTAAAACGGGAATTTTTAATTAATTTTTATGTAATGATGTAAATAAGTGGTCTTAGGAAAAGTCTGGGGCTTGTGACTACTCGAAATTCATCCTCAGAGACCCAACATTATCCTAGGACCCACTTTGGGGGACAAAAAACGACTTATGGTCTCTCAAAAAACTGATTTTTCTAATGTCAGTGGCAAAAATGAGGAAAAAATTCAAAAAATTTGAATGATCTCAAGGGATGATGTGGAAACTATGTGGGGCCCACCACATAAGGTACAACCACATAAGGTACAACTGAAATCAAAGTCAAGTGCCAAATGAGCAAGTCAAATTGGTCCCATGTTGAGCTCATAAGAAAAAAGAATCATGTAATGCCTAAAGTTCAATAGTTTGACATGTTGAAAATATGTGGTACACATTAAAAGTTAATGGGGGACAAAAGGAATGACATGGCAAATATTTTGGAAGTCAAACTATTTCCAAGTCAGCAGTGAACAAAAGAAGCTCACGTATGGCACAATCAGCAGTCAAAATTAGTTTCCGATTTGATTAGAGATATGGTTAAGTTTCATAGTCCAAGTAAAGGGAGATAATGGGGGACAAAACTGCCACATGGGCCAGATCTTGTGCCCCTCCATTCCATGCACACCAAAAATATATGCATCCACTCAGGAAATAATTATATGCTGCCCAAATACTCAGGGTCCACGTAGCCAACACAGCATTTCATTTTAGAAATACGCATAGTTATTTATGGTTGATCTTTTGTTGGCAGATTTGCATGATGATTCACATTAGCTAATGGAGGATTTTTCCCCACATTCTCCTACATCTGCTACTAAGAAGATACGCATGGTTCAACAACAAATCCAATTCAGCGCATTACCAGTTCATTAATACACAGGTTTGTTGGGCAGCAATACGCAACATGGGTTTGAGAGGTGTCATTGCCTTGTTTATTTCGTTGGAGATGATTGGGGGATGTGCTACGTCTCACCCATTCACATTTCACACTTGGCTGCGATATCCTATACGCTGGTTTGCTAGAAGGTAATACACTGCTAGTGAAACAAATAACACACAACATTCTACAACAATCACCTACAGCAGTTGGTTCCACTTGGACAGTTCTTATGCTACTTGTACAAATTTGTTTTTGCATTAGGATTATCTTCACCTCTCCACTTGTTATGAGGTTCCTCATTGAGATCTTCTCTAGTTTTTGTATAAATTGAGACTTGGACTCTCATTGTAATCATGGTTTTACTAGCTATTGTGCTTGTGCAAACGCTGTTGCTTTGTACACTTTCAGAAATATCAATAAAGACTTTGGGGTTCCATTCATGAGATGTTCCTCCTCTTGGAGTGTGATGAATTGTTGATCATTGGTATAATTCCTTTTACTCATGCTTTGATTTAATTTGTTTCCATATGCTCTTGTAGATTTGTTAATGTAGAGCTATCTTACATTGACATTTGATTTAGGAGTATGCTCTAGGTATAGAATGCTTTAGTTGGTTTCAAATAAATCTCTGGAGTTTCTTATCATTGTTTATTGTTAGATCTATATGGAACTAATTTTTGATTGAAGTTTTGTTGAGGGAACATCTTGTTGGGATCAAAGAATCAAGTGTTGGGGGAAGTCTTTGGAGAGACCAACCCACTCTTGATACATTCTCAAAGGAACCTTCATAATCTTATCTTACAGAGTGGTTTTGCAAGGGTTTTGGGACATAGCTTGTACACAAACCGAATACTTTTAAATTTGAATATCTTTTAAAACATTATACTTCATTGCTTTCATCTTCTATCTAAGAGTTTGAAGATGACTAAGTAAAGAGGAGAGTTTACTCGAACTCTTTGGCTTAGCCTTTTGTAAATTGTTGTGCATTTTTTTGTAATTTTATTTGTCTAATGTTTGATTGGTTTTGTAACTCTCTTTTCGAACTTTTGCTTGTGACAACCTGAGTGGACAACTACAAGAAATTACTAACAAGTTGTTGCAGGACCTATGGGCTCTAAATTTCAAATGAGGAAGATAACTCTCTCTCTTCTTTGGTTGTGGGCATAGAAGAGGCTTAGCTTCTCTTCTCCTATTGTAAAGTTTGAATCCTTTTAAGTTTTTAGAAATTCTCATCGAGGAAAAGTCTATGGTCTCAATTTTTATTTGTAAAGACTTTCCTTGGTTTAGAAAAGGCCTCATGGTCATTTCCTTCTTGTAAAATTAATAAAAAATTATGATTTTGTTGTGGGAGCGTGGGTTTTACCCATTGGCATCCCTATCTCTCCATTTCAAAGGAGAGAATTTGTAGATGGATTGACTTAGTGGTTTTGACATTTCCATTTTCTTTCACATCACATATGCATGCTCTAATTGGTAAGTAACACAAATTGCATTCTTTTCCCTAAAGTTTGATTCACAAATCTCAAGCCACATTTCCATTTTAAGAACATTGAAGCATTGTGTATTTGACAAAGTGTCTTTCAAAGCAGTCACTTATTATGTCAAGCTAATTTCCTCAAGTTTAAAGTTCCTTTTGCAAAGCTATTGTGAGCACAAATCTCAATTTCATTTTTAAAGCATTGCAATTTACTTTACATGCAAATTAATTGCTCATAAACATCAATCTTTTAATTGATTCATCATTAGCAATTCAAAATTTTAATTGTTCTTGAAGCTTATGCAACTTATGTTTACTTAAGCAAATATATAAAGTGATCTCGTGGAACAATCTTACTAAGAGCATTTCCATTTTTTACATAACACTTGCAAACTTACTTGCATATCATAGTAGGCATTAAAAATTAGTTGCTTATTTAAAATTTACCTCCAAGCACAAGCTTGGTGGATATAAATCATAGGAAATAGGCTTTCTTGGAAAATTCTTCCATTTGGTACGAAGTAAGGTAAAGGTGTGTGACCATGCAGTTATGAAGGTGGCTTGTCCCCTTGTAGGAACAAAGACACATGTTGGCTTGTAAGACTCAGGCGACGGGTATCGTTAATGACACCCCGTGCCCTCGCCCTCTCTTTTTTACAGTCACCCCAATTTTTACCCCTTGGTAAGAGTAGAAGAGGAGGACTTCTCACCTAGATTAGGCATTTTAGATTAAAAGTAAGCAAGATTAATTGCATCAAAATCTAGTTTAACTGCATCTCATGCTTTCATTCAGAAATCTATTTATCTTGAAAGAATTCTACTTCATTTAAGCAAATACATTTTCATTTCAAAGAGCAATACTCTGGAGGCACTGGTTTCTCATATGTTTCATGTTTATCTTATGTATTGATGGTTATTGCTCATATCACGTTTTTGCTTATAAATTTGAAGAGGTAATCTATTTAACTCTAACAACTCTCTTAGAAAACTCACATCTTTAACTTAGTTTTTCTTTAGGGACCACCCCCCATAGCTAACTTAGGAGATAGCTTAAATAGAGAGAGTCGGGAATAGGTGACAGCCCCTTCTCTAAGTTCCTTGCCACCAACCACACCTGGTGGGGTTAAAGGCTTTTCCCACTAACTTGCAAGTAGGTGTAGGTGGCAAGCAATAACAGTACCGATATCATATTAGATTGCTCATGCACTTCACAGCAGTCAAGTCCCTCAACTTATGCAATTTCTTGTATAGGAGTGTGAGCAAGATGGCAGAAAAGGTGCAAGTCATGAACACAGATCATTACCCTAGCCTATTTCACCACAACTTGGTGAAAGTCATAGTTCTCCATCAGTTGGCAGAGAAAAACATGACATGGGATGCCTTCATTGAGACAGCTTTGCAAATGCATACAACTACTACACCTACTCAACAACAAAACATATCACCTGCCATGTCAGCACAACCCATGGAGGTGGGATCATCAAGCAAGCTTGCTGAGGTTTTAAAGAGGCCTAGGCTTGAGGTTACTCTCACCAGTATCAGAGAGATAGGAGGCTTGTGTTTGCTCCTCGGAAAGAGGAAGGGGCCAAGCCTATTTCACTATAGGGATCACCATGAGCACTACATGAGACATCCATGCATGATGAGGAGGAACATAATTTTGACTTGGTTGATTTGGAAGATCATGATGACCAGGAAAATTTGCAGAGGGAAATCAAAGACAAAGATGCTTAGATCAAAGAGCTCCAAGACAACTTAGCAAGGGCTCAATTCATCATTTCATTTCTTAAGCAGGGGAACAGTCAATTGAAGACAAATTAATTGATTTTGGAGAAAAGGTTGTTTGAGGCGAACAAACATGAGAAGGGCAAAACAATGGCTAAGTATGATGAGCATGAACAACAAGTGAAGAGGAAGAGGCCAAGAACCATGGGTCTTAGGAAGGCACTACAAAAAGAGAAAGAGCAAAAGCCTACAGATGAGGAGCTCAATTTTGAGGAGAGGATGGCCAAAGAGATCAATGAGGACAAGGAGTTTTGGCTTGAGAAGGTCAACACTCACTTAGAAAAGCTCTGGGACAATGCAAACAGGAACAACAAGGTCCATAAAGGCATCGCTACCCGCAATCAAACAAGAAATCAAATTGCACACATCAAAATGAAGCAATTGCAAGAAAAACTCAAGCAAACCCAAGAAAAGCTTAAGCAAACCCTAATCAGCCAAGAGGAGAAGGGAAAACTTGATTTGCTTGTTGATGCCTCCTTGGTTGCATAGTACACCTCATGCAGCAGCTCTGGACCAATTTTGGGGAGATTTGGAGCATTTTTGGTTAAATTTGGTGCAAATTTAGAAAAACAGGAGAATTGACTAAGGCTGGATGCGCACCGCCTTGGCGCTATGCTTTTTCCTTAGGGCACCAAATGACAAGTGGTTTGCATTTTTGGAAAGCTTATGCCCTCTTATCAAAACCCATTTCCTCAGATTTTCCAGAAAGGGCACAAATTTTGAGAAAAGTGGAAAAAAGGGGTAAAAAATCAGCATTCTGCCCCTCTTTTTGACTGGCGCTACACATCTCGAGACACCTTGGGGAGAATGAGTTTTTGAGGGCCTTCCCATGGGTCATTTTAAAAAATTCAAAGTTTTCTTGAAACTAGACAGGCAGGGCTAGTTTACCGTTCTCTCAGATTTCCATTTTGACTTCAGGAAAGTGTCCAAAAGTGGCCTCCAAGTTGTGCACATCTGCAAATTTCCGAGTTTTTAATTACAAATTTCACTATGTAATTTTTGTCAATTCCTAGTTTGACTTTTGTAAAAGTGAAAAGATGATGTGGATGAATGTAAAAGTCAAAATGTAAATGTAAATGGTAAAGATAGAGGTAAATAGGTGTCTTCTCCTCCATTTATTGTTTTGAGGATATGTCTCTAGTGGTTAGGAAAAGGAGGAATTTGTTGTGCAACCTCCCTAGTGTATAGCAAACTTCAGATAGATGCATGTATTTGACTTTCTAGTTGGAAAATTCGACCTCCAAGAGAGGATTTCGACCTCAGTAGCTATATGAGGCCTTTTGTAATCATTTCCAAGGGTTGGAACATTGGACATTGAACTAGTGTATTTCATTTTGATCAAGTAATACAGTGAATACAGAGAAAAGTTGTAGCTAAAATTTAGGGATTCATGTGGTGAGCTTGTATGGCTATGTTTCTCTTTTATAAGTCACTCCATCAAATGCTTTCTCTTTCCATTACATATCTATTGCTTTCACTCATTGTCTTTACAGTTTTTAAGCAAGATTCCCGAGTATACATGCCCTTTTTTGATGAGATAATGATGTTTTGTTAATTTTCTTCTTAAGGAATGAATTCATACTTATATGTTTGTTCCTGATCTCTCTGCTCATCCTATACCATAACCATACAGCCTACTGGGTCATTCATGCTCGCCTACCTTGCCCCTTTATTCCCCTGCAATTATTGCTCTTGTAACCCTACTTGAGTTTTCAAGCCTAGCTCTAAAGGTCCATTTTCATCCAGCACAAAAAATCCAAATCAACCGAACCCTAATCTACATATCTAGCCTAAAATATCCACGATCCAGTCTTATTGGCTGTGAATCATCATTGAGAGAGCCCTCTCAGTGTAGTAGGGCTAGCTACTAGGTCAAAGTGGTATGTGGTTACCTTTGTTGGTCTCCTTCTCAGCCTTCGGAGATCTGATGGAGTGGTAACAGGTAGCAAAATTTTTCGGAAGATAAGTTGGTTGTTTTTGTCCAGAGTGATACTTATATGCTGGCTGGTTTAGATGTCTGCCTTTATGATTTGGATGCCGATGAGTTCTTGTGACCTGATTTTCCATTATCATGCTTGTGGTGATTTCTTGATTTTATTTAGGTATATGATTATATTTACGCACATATGTTGCTTGATAGATTGTGGAATCTTCACTTGGCATTTTTGTCATTTGTACTACAACATCTGTGAATATTTTCACTTCAATTGGATTGGGATCTTTCTTAGTCATAAGATTAATGGGATTTGTGTTTGTTCCCTTGTCCTCAACTTGGATATTTTTACATGAAGATTTTGATGCTTATGTTTTGGATAAGTTGTATTGTTTTGTTTTCCAATTATTGCTTCATAGCCTTGGACTTCTTGACTTGTGCAAGTAATTCCTGACTATGACCTTTTAAGCAAGATTTTTTTTTTGTTTTTATCTGAGATAATTTTGTCAAATTCTTTATGCATTCATGATATTGACTTTCAGTTTTCCTAACTAATTATCTTTGATATATTGTCCAAGCCCTTGGATGAAGGTATTATTGAATTTGACTTCACTGTAATGCCCTGAAGTGTCACGTTCTAATGATAAAATAAAAGTCAAAAACTTTTTCTCTGTGTTTAATATGAAGGTACCTAGTTTTTCAAAGCAGGGTAAAACAAAATTATGTTGATTTTTTCATCAAACATGGTTATGATACTAAATTGAGATAAGCATTCATAATCATCAAGTGTCACTTGTTAGTCTTTGATTTCATATCATTTCTTGCCAAAAATATCTTCTGTTTCACCTATATTTGGTTCTTGAATTGATAACTAATTTGTGAATTTAATATTGATGTAATTTTCCTTGTTGTTATTGCTAATAGTGATATTAATCCCCTTTCCTTGGATACTCTCTTTTAATGTAAATAATCTATGATTTGCAATAAAATTCTTATAGGAGAATCTTCCTTCCTTTATTTTTGAATTATCCATTTTGCTTTTTAGAGATGAGCTTTAGGTTGTAAAAAAATAACCCCTTTTTTTAATCGTATAGTAATAGTTTTTATAATTGTCACTTTTAAAAGAAACCTCAAATACTCTTTTAATTTTATTCTTTCTATATATATATATATATATATATATATATATATATATAACCTTTTATTGGTAATAATAATATTATAATAAGCCCACGTGGTGTAGAGCAGTCGGTGATGGAATGCACTCTTAAGGCACTCCGTCTGCAAGGTCACCGGTTCGAAACCCGTGGGTGGGATGGGAGGAGAAAAAATGGAAAGATTAGGATTAGTCTAAACATACAAAAAAAAAATAATAATATTATAATAAATAATATTTTTTCTCAATGAATATATAGCTATATTTTTTCAAGTTTTAATTATAATTTATGGATTATTTTTTAAAATCCTTTTAATATTATTTCCTTAATATAGTTTTGTTTTCTTATTCTAACAATAAATTTTTGAATAGTGTATGATTGTATAGACACAACCGTATTGAATGATGTGGTTGAATCTTCCAATCTAAAATTCATGTGGAATTCAATCAATTAAAACACAGATCATATGGTTGTGTTTTGATGGGAAAATGGCTACATGCCAACCCAATTTGATTAGTGTATGCACATTCATTGTACAGATTTGCTGAAAGCGATTCACAACGTTGTACGGATTTGACAAAATTGTATGCAGACTCATGCGGTAATGATGAAAAATGGGTGTAGGGTATTTTTTTTCATGATTTATTTCCTTACAGAATGGTAGTGGTGTGAACAACAATGATTGTAAGCAAAGAGACACTGTACAACAAATTTAATCAATGGTATGATGGCTTGGTTGTTGGAGGAGGTGGCTGCAGATGAATGCAGTGGCAGCTGGAGACTATGGCTACTATAGGTAGGGGGATCGGCTTCAATGGGTACTACAACAACAAGGTGATGTCGTATGATGATGGTGGCTAGAACGAAGCCTACTGTTGTAAAACATAACTAGGTTTAGTCTTCATATTGACATTGTAATTGTGATTTTGTAAATGATGAAAAGAAGAGAATAGAATTATTTTATTAAATGCCTTGCTTCATGGGTTTCATGAGCAAGAGGTTTATTTTAGATGGATCCCTTTGAGAGCCTTAGGATATGTCAAAGAGTCAATGTCATGTATGAAGAACCCTAACTTGGGGTTATGTCAAATGTATTTTAAACTGTAAAATAGCACTCCAAAGACAAGCACTGTTTTCCTCTTCATGTCGGCTTCAAGAAAAAATAAGAAACTCATGTCGGCTCACATTATAAGGAGACACATCTATTCAAAATGATAGGTTGACTTATATTGATGGGAAAACGACTATATATAGGCGTGTAGACAATCCGCATTTCCAAAGTTAATATTTCGGATCCCTCTGAGTTTTTCAGATGGGTATTACAGAAGACAAGTTCGCTGGAACTTGGAAGGGACATCGAAGAGATCAAGGGACAATAAGGACTGATCTTAGTCTATAAGAATTCAGATCTCACTCTGAATTTGGATGGAAGTTACAGTGCATAGTTTGGATCTCCACATAGAAGACAGTTCGAATGTCACTTTGTATTTTGGATGGGCAGTAACATATAGAAAGGCAGTTTGGGATGACAAAGTATTGAAGGGAAATCAGATCCCTCTAAAGCTCATATCACAGTGAAGAAATTCGGATGAATGAAGGGACAACAAGGTCCTACCTTACAGTAAAGAGTCTCTCTGTGTCGGGTCACATCAAGTGCAAAAAGGCAACCACAGTTGGTTGGTGATACTATTGTGATGAAGTATCATCTCAGCGATAAGGGTTCGGTGAAGGAAATTGTGTGGTTAAGGCAGTGATGTAGATCTCGGTGGAAGAGGAGTCAAGAAGAGGATTGACTAGAGAATGTGTGTCTTGGTCTTGGAGTGGCTAATAGGTTAAGCGTCTTGGTCTTGGTATTCATCAATTCGATTTTCTATAAAAAAAATTGTGCAGGTTTTCCTCTCAAAGATTGAGAGGTTTTTGCCCTGGCTCATAGCCTACATTCTGTGTCTCTTGTCTATTTATGTTCATGCATTAGTAGTTTGATGAAGAACACTAATAACTTAAGAAAAGATAAGATCCTAAGTTAATGAAGTAAAAACACTCACAAGCAGTTACTAATGAAGAGAAATCACCTAATTCATGATGCCCTAGATTTCTCAACACCTACATCTACTGTATGTAGGCTGTCACAGGGTTTGTCGAACGAAATTCAGTGAAACTTAAAAAAAAATTCGAATTTGATTAGGTTCACCGAACCCGAACTTGAACCTGAATTGAATCTCAAGCGAACACCAAACCAAACCCCAAGCCGAACCTGAAGGTGAATTTAATGAAATTTTCATTGAGGTTTGATGTTAATGAATTTTATGGTTTTTTTTTTTATAATTTTATTATAGCGGTTTTATTAGCAGTTTTAAAAACAATGGGAAACCCACGATTTTCTCTTCCCGCCACGATGCCATGATTTGCCATTATTTAATGGTTACTTGCTGATTAATTTTACAAAGCGAATTCATTCGAGTTTGTGACTGATTTGTCGCGATGTTGTTGTCGTGTTGCTACCGACTAGTTTGTCATCGTGATGCTGTCAACTAGTTTGTGGTGACTCGTTTGTCGTGTTGCTGCGAAGGTGTTGTTGCTGTCCACGGAGGATCATGTTGTTCCAGAGTCCGGACTGGTTTGTCGTTTGTCGTGTTGCTGCGAAGGTGTTGTTGCAGTCTGCAAAGGATCGTGTTGTTGCAGAGGTGTTGCTGCAGAGCGGGAGGATCGTGTTGATGTAGAGTGCGGACGATTGTATTCCAGAATCCTTGGCATGTTGCGGGTCTAGTTTGGACGCAAGTTGCAAGTTGCAACCTCAGCACTGTATTCCAAAATCCCTGGTAGTGGACATCTGCACGTTGCGGCTCAACCTTGGTCCTCATCAAGCTTTCTCTAGCTCCAACTCGACAGGTTAGTGACTGACGTCGTCTTATAAGTTATATGGCATGGTTAGTAACTTAGTTTGGGTCCCAAGAGTCTTCAATTTCTTCTTTTGTATCATTGTATGCTATGAATCATGATACAAATCCACTAGCTAAGCCTAGTAGCCTATGAAATTGCGAGTGCTAGATCTGACCTATGTCTAGACTCCACGGATAGAAGTCCGATAGCTGTAGCCTGTAATCTTCCGAGATATTTTCTTCCATAAGTTATAACATATTAACTACATGATACCACAACAACACGAATTGATTTGATATGAATCGGTGCCTTTGGAGGCAAGTTGTTGTGCTCGATCGCGTAAAAACTCCCAATTTTTATCAACGCTGCATATTTTTCTGTATCACACAAGTTTTATAATGAAATAAAGATTAATGGCTTTGACCCTGCAAGTATCATTCATACTAACCAAGACATAATAAAATGGACGACACCTATAAATTTATTGCTAATTTGGGGTTAAAATATAATTCTAATTGAAGGTGTTACCAGATCCATTCTTTAAGTTCGCAGAGACAAAATCTTGAAGAGGAGCCAACTCTTCTTTTTCTGATATTGGCAAAATATGGTCACAATTGTTCTCATGATCCATCCAACCCCGTTTCCTTTTCTTCAATGTGCCATCGGATCGGCACAGAACATAATTTCTTAGGTGTTTAATATTTTGAAGAAGTTGTCACGAAAACCAAAATGTCTAAGAAAAGGTGCGTATTCGTCAGTTCAAAGAAAAAGCAGTGCAGCGAGGGACTAAGTGTACTAACTGAATCAACATTTTGATTTCCCCATAATGCTTTTCTCCAGGCTAAAGTCTACAACAACTTCCCTACAGAGTCTGTTTTTTCTCCTATCCCTACGAAGCCTTTTACAAGGAAGGGGCTTCTCTTCACCCATTCTTAAGGCTTAAACTAAGTGATTTACTTGCATTGACAATACTATGCACGTCATTTATGCCAGTAGTTTCAACTTCCTACTTCGATTTTCAGTTCCAAGTTCCAACTCCGTCCATTTTGGAGGGTAAACAACATATTTTTCAAGGGTTATCTATTGCAGAGATGGGATTTGTGTTTTAAGTACTTAACAGCTGAAGCTTGAAGCTATGCTTCAAGCCTTCAACCGAATAATGCCACTTTTTTTTTAAGGAAGCCTTTCATTAACCTAGCAGTCCCCTCGATGTCTTTGTGCTCACTCAGCCTGACACACATAAATTCACAAACCTAATTTCTAGATCTTGTTAAATACACCCACGCTTGATTTCTTCAACCAAAAATAGATTTAATAATTTCTCACAGTTCTACTATCAATCAAAGGGGGTTTTGGAACAAATTCTCACCCAGATTTGGTCTTCAAACCCATTCATGTGTATGGCATCTTCTCTGCTCATAGATTTTCTCTTTTCACAGATCCAACTCCTCCAACCAACCCTTTATACACGGATTTTTTCCTTGTTCTGTACTCCAAACTTCAAAATGTTATAATTCTTTTTGGCATTGACATAGTTGAATAGTTATTAACTTATTAGTAATTACTATATTTAAAAATTAAAATGTTTTATGTTTTTAATTTTTTGTATGTTTTATATTAGTTTTATAATTTATTCAAAATTCAGTTAAGATAGTTGAATAGTTATTAACTTATTAGTAATTACTATAGTTAAAATGTTTTATGTTTCTAATTTTTCGTATGTTTTATATTATTTTTATAATTTATTCAAAATTCAGTTAGTTTAAAAATGTGGCTTATTTGTATTTTATTTTATAATTTTTATCATTTATTTAAATTATAATTATAGTGTGCAAAAAAAATGCAGAAATATTTGCAGTGGCACCTCCAAAATCTATAGCAGAAGCATGGAAATATGTGGAGAAATTCGATGGATCCCATGGGTGACATCTTAAATGCAAACTATGCAATGATGAGTTTGTCGGGTCTTTAACTAGAGTGATGGACCATTTGTTGTCTATCTCTAATGGTAAAGGAGGTGGTGTTGATGGTTGCAATAATGTGTCTGTAGAGTTCAAGGAGATACTTCAAAAAGACTATGATAAACTGAAAAATGCCACGTAGGTGAAAGAAAACAAAAGGCAACGTGTTCAAACAGAAATTGCAATGAATTATAGCTCATTTTCCTCACTCTCCTCAAGCATGGTTGGCATTGGAAGTTCATCTCAGCCAAAGAGCAATAAATCTAGTAGGACAACAACATTAAATTCTCTTTGGAAACCCAAGCAAAAGCAAGAAGTTGATGATGTTGTAGCTGATATGTTCTTTGAATCTGCCATTCCATTTAATGTGGCAAGAAGTCCTTATTTCATTAATGCATGTAAGATGATGACAGATTTTGGTAAATGATGTCCCTCCCAGTTCTGAGATTATAAGGACCACTCTTTTGAAGAGGTTAAAAGAAAGGGTGACAAATAGATTACAAAAGCTCAAAGACTCTTGGAGGGAAACATGGTGCACAATTTTATTAGATGGTTGGTCAGATACAAAGATGAAAAAATCGCTATCGGGATATTATCGCCGAGGGGAAAAAATCGGAAAAAATCGGCACATAAAAAAATATTCATTTTTTTTCAATTTTTTTAATATTTAAAGCATCTACAGCATAAAATAAATGCATTGACACATAAATATGAAAAAAAAACTAATATATAAGATGTGTAATATCATGTCTAGTGCTACATCACACATAAAACTGAAACCTGTCCTGCATACTAAGTCCTGAGTCTCAACTCAACCTCAAAATATCAACAAAAAATATAATAATGTATCTCATATCATGAGTCATAATGTTATATACAAAAGAATGCACTAAATAACCTATACTACTGATTTCCTCTGCCCCTCTTGCGAGAAAATGTAACAGCTTTCCCTCTAGACGAAGAAGTTGGCGGGGCTGGCAATGGACTCTGTTGTGCTCCAGATCCTGAAGCACTAGGAGCTAAAGGAGGTAGACCACGTCCTCTACCGATAGTAGGGGTAGGTGGTGTCACCTCCTCCTCCTATTGTTGCTCCTCCTCCTCCTATTGTTGCTCCTTCTCCTCCTCCTCATGAAACTCATCATTGATTCATCGCTACTAGAAATGGGATCATCAACAAGAGACACATAAACATCATCTAGCTCAAAGTCTTCAGACTTGGATTGCTCAACCTTAAAATGCTGTAGAAAAAGATTAACATGCCTAACCAGTTGTTTTCCTTTGAGTGAAGGGTACATTCTTGTTAAGGCCACATTAGGGGAGTTCAACAACCAATACCACCAACATCAACAAAGTTCAACAATCAATGCCACCAACATCAAGGTTCTTAAAGGACTTCATACTCTTGATCAAATGCCAATCTCATACCCTTACACATAATAGAATCAAATGGAAACAATGCAAATCCCCAAACCATGAAACCATGAAAACCATTAAGTCTGCTGAATTTTGAGTGAAATCTAAAATTCTAGTTTCTCCATATGAAATCCAATGAGGTCGAAACCACTCTTAAACATCTTGAGTCATTTCATGGTAATGTTAAAAATTTAAGTAAAAGGATGAAAATGAAAAATAAAGGAAATATCACTTTTACTTTAAGAATTTAACATTACCATGAACTGCCAACAGGGTGTGTCAGGAAAATGAGAGGGCTGCAAAAATGACAAAAAAAAAAAATCGATTTTTGAACTTATAGGGTTGCTATTTGATGGGCCCACGATTTTTACTGAAATAATCGCGATTTTTTTGTAATTATCGCGATAATATCGCGCTAACGATAATTTCAAATTATCGTTGAAATTATCGCCGATAATATCTTTTGCTTGAAAAAATCGTGATTTTTTCATCTTTGGTCGGATATGAATCATAGACCTCTAATTAATGTGTTGGTTCATTGCCCTAAAGGGATACTTTTTTTAAGGTACTTGATGCATCAGGGAATAAGAAGAAACCTCTGAATACATTTTCAATATTTTAGAGGAAGCTATTCTTGAAGTTGGAGAAGCAAATGTGATCCAAGTTGTCACTGATAATGCTTCAAATTGTGTTGGAGCTGGAAAGTCGATCATGGAAAAATACAAAAAAATATATTGGACACCTTGTGCTGCTCATTGCCTTGACTTATTGATGCATGACTTGGCAATGTTTCCATGGATTAATAAAATAGTTTGGAAGGGGAAACGAATTTCACACTTCATATTCAACTATCAACTCACTTTGAGTTTGTACTAGAGTAAAACATCTAGAGAGCTGCTAAGGCCTTGTGAAACCAGATTTGCTACATATTACATCACTCTCAAGAGACTAGTTGAAGAAAAATCAAGTATAAGAGGTGTTTTTTGGCACAATGAGTGGGAAAGCTCTGCCCTTTCAAAGGAAGCTAAAGGAAAGGATTTGGAACAGGTGATTTTAGGAAATGTTTTTCGAGACAATGCTCTAAAGGTCTTAAAAGTATGTGAACCAATTGTTGATATGCTTCACATGGTTGATAGTGATACCCCTTCCATGGGCTTTGTTTATGAAGGCATGGATCGTGCCAAGGAAGCCATTGCAAAATATTTTAATAATGAGGAAAATTAATACATTGAAATATGAGAGATGATCGATGAAAGATGGAAGATGTTGCATAGCCATTTGCATGCAGCGGTTTGTTATTTGGATCCTAGACTCTTTGGGATAGAAAGAACAAACGATGCAGAAGTCATGAATGGCCTTTATGAAGCAATTGAACAGTTGGTTCCAGATTTAGAAGAATCCAAGAGAATTAGAGAGCAGCTTCGGGCATACAAGTTAGAGGAGGGAATGTTTGCAAGGACTAGTGCTATACAGGATAGGCCTAATGTTTTGCCAGGGAGATGGTGGCAATTTTATGGATCGGAGACCCCTGAATTGCAACGTTTTGCAATTCGTGTTTTAAGTCAATAATCAAGTGTTTCTGCTTGTGAAAGGAACTGGAGCAACTTTAACCATATTTAGTCCAAGAAAAGAAACAAATTATTGTCTACAAGGTTGGAAGACCTTGTTTATGTTCGCAACAATTTGAATTTGGCCTTGAGCAGTGTGGTCACAAATGCATCTAGTTCCTCTCAACAGTTGTTTTAGTCCATACCAGAAGAAGATGATATTAGCATTGATGATGACTCACTAGACAAGTCAAATGATGAGTTTGATGATTACCATTCTAGTGGCTTTACTAAGCCATGTGCTTCTGATGATTTAGAGATTTAGAGCTTTATGATGTTGCAAGTTGCAAGTTGCAAGTAGGCCATAAGGATAGATAATCTATGTTTTTGAATTTTGTAGAAGAATTTTATGGATTATAACTACTTGACATTATGAACCTCCTTTTTAAAATTTTGAAATTTGAAGATGTTCTCCATGGTTTTGAAATATAGCTTTATTGTAAATTGTAATTTGTATGCTTAAATTCTAATTATGTTTTGATTATATGATTTTTTCGAAGATTACAAGCAATTTACATTATAGACATTTTTTTTTCTTTTAAATTTTGGAAATTGAAACCTATGCGATTCATTTTTGTATTTGCAAACTACTATGGTGTATCGTGTATGTTTACATATAATGTCATGATATAATTAGATCCTATTATGATTGAGTTATTCATGTGTGTTTACTAATCAAAAATCGTATTCATAGTTTTATAATTTATTAATTGATTTTGATTTTTTATTATTTTATGCCATATATCTTTAATATATATATTGAAAAATATGTATAGTCGAACCTAATGTTGAACCTCATACCGAACCTCATAGGAAAATTCGAATTTGAATCGACGAACTTATTCGTTGCTGAACTCGAATTCAAACCTGAACCGTGTGACATAAGACGTAGGTGTTGAGAAATCGAGGGCATCATGAATTAGGTGATTTCTCTTCATTAGTAACTGTTTGTGAGAGATGAATCTCTCTCAATGGTCAAAAGCTTTTTTTTTTTTTTTTCCTTGGTCACGAACGTTAAAATTGGAGAAACTCGAAATTTTTTGATTATGTGGCTAAAAGCCTCTTTAAAAAAAAAAAACTTGTGGCCAATGGCCGAATCAGATTGGCTTTGGTACCAAATGTCATAGCCAAACCTTGCTAATGAGTTTGATAATCGAAAAACTTTGAATATAAAGTAATCCATTTAGAATAGGTGTATATATATTAAATAATGTATGAATGCACTGATATGGTGAGAGTGATGAATGAGGGACCTGTATATATATATACCTAATAAAGAGTTCCCTTTCATAGAGAGTCATGTCTTTGAGACATGTCCTTGAATTAATACTAATTATTAATTATATTTCTCATTTATATTATTTTATACATAGGTATGTTCATAATGTAGTTTCCCTAGTTGAATGGAGTTCAACTTTGTAATCTACCTAATTATATTGATTATATTGATAGACAATTGTTTTCTTTAGCATGCTATTGTCTCTTAGATACTATATATTTGCAAGTGTCTTGTAAGTGTTATATACATGTCAATCTTCTTGTCTACATACCATCTGTCTATTCATGGTACTGTTAACAATTGTTATTATTTATTTTTTCCACATGTTTGTCCTTTATGCCCACATTAGATTTCAATTTTAAAATATGTGCAACATTATTAATCCACATAACTTGTAACCTAATCAAAACCAAGGAGATTTAGGAGAGTTTCTCTCTAGTATTTTCAATCATAAAAACAAAAAGTTAAAAATAAGCCAAAATGACTTAGCATTTTTTCTTAATGTCAAACAAACCAAAGTTGGTCTCAGTGCTGCAGCTTTTGGAGGCTACCAGGGTTATGCAAACACCATCCAGGGCAGCGTAAGGACTGCTTCACCCAATATGGGGTTATGCACTTCCCTTCTTAGCAGCGCAGGGGCACACAGAGGCTAACAGGGCTGACGCAGGCAGCTTCAGAGCAGCGATGGGGTTTCTAGACGCAGAATGGGGCTGAGTTCTGTAAATCCCATTTGAGGGTGTGAATCAATCCAATCTTCAGTCTCCAGAACAGCAGGTGTTGTTGCAGATCTATTTTACTATGTCAGGTTTACTAGTAAGGTGCCCAGATTTGTTGTACTCAGAATCTACTTAATAATAATAAACCCTCATATCTGTTGCAGTGGTTTTTCCGCATTTCCGGGGACATTTGCTCGAAAAATCTGTCACTTTGTCAAATGAGCGTAATATTCAGTGAATGATTTATATGTGTGTAGGCTGCTAGTTGTGTTTACTTCGGTATTTTCTGAATATTTTTGAAAATAACTTGTATAATTAAATCACATGTAGGAGAAGTAAATCAAGATACTACAGTGGGATTTCGGTATTATTGTATTCAAAAATTTTCAGATGGTATCAGAAGCGATTGTAGATCAAGTTGAATCTCCAGCAGATCAGTTGAAGACATATTTTCTGCAGGGTAGCAACTGAAGCAACAGATCCAGAGAGGGCAGCTCAGCAACAGGAGGACGCATTCCCAGAAAGGGCTACACAGTCCCATCTGGGTGACACAGAGACAACGTAGCACCCTCCAAAGGGACACAGGAGCAACTTGCCTTGCGCAGCTGCTGCTCAGAGGCTACGCTGGACTAGTCTGCTCACGCAAAGGCCAGCTAGAGGGACGCAGTCCAATTTTCTTTTCTGTTGCTGTGAAGTGTTGCCGAGGTTCGGAAGCTTCAGATCTTCAGCAATTGCTGGCGTGGTGGAGATTCTGCCATTGCAGAATTATGCCTAGCTAAGTCGACAAAGAGTGAGAGGAAGATAGTCACTTAGTAGATTTGAGATTCGATCAGGAGGGTGATCGGAGAGAACTGTCCGATTGTTTTGGTTGAAGATTTCTAGGAGGGAAATCAATTGACAAAGGGAGCAACTACTATAGAGGGTTTTTGATCACCAAGAAACCCAAATCCAACATTTTTGTTGAGTTTTGCAGTAGGAAGAGGGAGAAGATTACTGTTTCTTCAGATTTGAACTAGATGGCTTCTCATGGGTTGAGAGATCAGGACAGGTTGGATGGTGTGTCCAACTTCATCATCTGAGGGCCAGGATACTGACAGACCTGGATGAGTACGACATCAAGAACCATGCAGAGAATGTCCTAGCTGAGCCTGCAGATCCTGATCCTTTGAAGAAATTCAAGAAAAATCAAGCGCGGGCTAAGCGTTTGATTATGGACGGAGTTAAAGATCACGTCGTACCACATATTGCCAGAAAGAAGACAACAAATGAGACGTGGACCACTTAGGAAGTAATTTATCAGGGAAGCTTCGTTCAAAGGAAAATGCTTCTAGAGAATCAGATGAGGTTGTTCCAGATGCAGAAGGGTGAGGAGATATCCCTTCCTTTTTCCAACTTCAGACTATCCGGGATCAACTGATTGCCATGGGTACGACTCTGGATGAAGGGCTCTTGGTAAGGACTGCCCTGAATGCAGTCACCGAGGAGTGGGAAACGTTTGTCCAAAGCATATTGGGCAGGGTAGTGTTACCATCCTGGGCGGACATGTGCGCAATCCTTCGTCAGGAGGAGATCAGGAGAATCACCAAGAGGCAAAACAGCAGCAGTGGAACTGTCAGGGTGAAGAAAGAAGAGGAAGATGATGCAACCCTTGCATCGAAGGAACGAAGGAAAAAAGGGAAGAAGAAGAGGGACCTATCCAAGGTTCGGTGCTTTAATTGTGGCAAACTTGGACACTTCGCCAGCACTTTTCCTAAGAAGAAGGACAAAGGAAATTCTAATTCCAAGGCTGCAGCAACAAAGGACGATGGGAGTGATGATGACGTAGCCATGAGTGCTCATGAGCCATGTAAGTGGGGCGATATGGATCTGTAGAGCAACTACAGATCAAGGGGGAAGGATCCTTGAGTAAGCCCAACTCTTGGATAATGTATGAGCTACGAGAGCCTTAAGACAGTAGCGGGACAAGTAGGAGATGGTTGCAGAAGATCACAATGAAGTAGAGGGCAGTGTTGAGTTGCTATAGAGGGAGCAGCGTAGAGGCTGATGGCAATTCAACAGTGTAGAGAGGCAGTGCTTATGCAGTGCAGAGCTGTAGCAGCGTAGTGGCTTCAGGAGGACTAGTAGCCAATGGAGTTTCAGTGATGGGATGAAGCCTAACTTGTTTGTCAACGATTGGGAAGGAGTCTTTCAGTTGCTTACTTCTCAGCAACTGAGTTGTAGTGCAGTAGTTAGTAGTGGCAGTGCTATGGCAGCATGATGTAGCAATCTGAGAGGGAGTTGTAGTACAGATGTGGCAGTGTCAATGGCAGTTACATGGGCAGCAGTACAGAAAGCAGGAGCGCAGTGGATGGAGGACAACAGGCCAAGCATTAGCAGCGCAGAGATCAACATCGTGATCTTCTGATACATGGTGTGGATGTATCAGGAGGCCCTCTAGGGTTATGTAGAGGCCATCCAGGGCAGCATAGGGACTGCGTCACCCAGTTTGGGGTTATGCAGCCCTTTCCAGGGCAGCGCAGAGGCACGCAGAGACTAGCAGGGCTGACGCAGGGGCTTTAGGGGCAAGGCTGGGGTTTCTAGAGGTAGAAATTGGTTGAGTCTTGTAAATCCCGTTTGAGGGTGTGGATCAGTCAAAGTTTCAGTCTCCGGAATTGTAGGTTAGCTGCAGATCTATTTTTTCTCTGTCGGGTTAACCAGTAAGGTGCCCAGATTTGTTGTATTCAGAAACTACTTAATAATATAAACCCTCCAGCAGTCAGAAGACCGGTTTTCTTGAATTGAGTTTTTCTAGGGAAGTTGTCCAGAAAATCTTGTGTGTCACTTTGTCTATGTGCATGTATCTTTGCTTAGATCTAAATCAGTGAAAGCCTGTTATGTGTTTACTTTGATATTAATATGAATTTCAGTATTAATAACTTGAATAAGTAGGAGAAGTATAACCAGATCTAACAGTAGGGGTTCTGCATAAAGTAATATTCAAAAAATTTCACACAAGGTACATCCCTAAAATGGTTGTGGCATGTGTTAAAGAGTTGAAATGGAATAGGGAATGAGAGGGGCAGCTCTGGGTCACATATCGGGGCACAAGGGTAGCTAGGAAAAGGGAAGCCCACGCCTGGGTATATAATGTGTAGGAGGGAGCAATCTGTTGGAAAATGTAACTAAGTTCGTGTTGGAAATACTGAGAGGGGGTGAATCAGTATTTCTTTTCAATTGTTAATTTTACCAGTTAGATCACTTATATTTAGAACACAAAATGAACAATGATGGAATAGATACTTTTATTAATTTCTTCTTTACAATAAGTAAAGTACAATAATGATATAGGGCTCCAACCCTAGATGAAGACTCCAATCTTCTAGGCTCCAACCTATATTGTGCCAAGTACCGACTTGGTCTTTCCTAGGCTCCAACCTTGTCAATTTGAGGCACCAACCTCGTCAATTTTGAGTCTCCAACCTCTAGGGCTCCAACCCTATCTCTAGTATAGGCTCCAACCTGGTTTCTTTGGGACTCCTATCCTCTAGGGTTCCAACCCTATCTTCCAAGGCACCAACCTTGTCTCTATGAGGCTCCAACCTCTTGGGCTCCAACCCTCAACTTCACTTCGTCAAAATATGTTTGGTTATTCTTTACAGCTCCCAATGTCTTCTTTAACGAGCCCTAACAATCTTCAACAATGCCTTCACTTAGTCTCCACGTCACGTCATCAATGACAACCTTAATCTCTTAGAAGGTGTCACCATTACTCTTCATCGTACCCAAGCAAAGATCTCCAAATCACTTCATGATGATTTTCAATAATGCATCATGGTCTTCAAGATTAACTCCAAGGTCAGCTAAGGCTTCTCAACAAGGTGTTTACAATAGGTTGCTCAATTGAAGGTCAAATTAATACTCAAGGTTTGCTCCAAAGAAACCTTTAAGTTTAGCTCCAAGAGTGATGTTAACAAGGTGCTTCAAGAGTGTCTTCACAAGGTGCTCCAAGACTTCAAGGGATCTTCAACAATGCTTGGTATGCTCCAAATATGCTCAAAGGTTGCAGGCTTCTTCAAGTCAACCCCAGCCTTCACTGTTCAATACTTCTCTTGTCCAAAACCTCCAAACACTTCTCTGTAAATGCTTGACTGTTCAAAGTTCCAAATCCGTGAATGTCCAAGGCTCCAAAAGCTTGACTGTTCAAAGTTCCAAATTTGTGATTGTCCAAGGCTCCAAAAGCTTGACTGTTCAATTCTTCAAAGTGTTGCTACTATCCTTCATGGTTTCAAAAATGATCATAGGTTTGCACTTAAGGCTTTGGGCCTTAGCTCTTTGATCCTCTATAGAAATATGACCAAGGCTATTCCACACTAATGCAAACCTTCACCGAGCCTTTTTATTATACCTCAACTGTTTTCTTTAAGGAATATCACCAACAATCTGAGCTTCAGATCTTTAGCACACTCCACAGTTCAAATTGAAATTTGACCACACTTCTTATCATCGGTTCAAGCCAAGAGAACACAGGTCTGAAATAATATATCACAGGTCCAAAATGTATGGCAGTGCCTTGTCACATCTCCTAAAGCTATCTCTCTGCTCCTACTATGGTCATGTTCTTCCTCTATGCCACCCCGTTCTGTTAGGGGTTATATGGCACTGTGAACTCTCTCTCGATGCCCACTCTCATACAAAATTCCCTCATCTCATTGGAGGTATACTTGCCCCCATTGTCTGTCCTCAAGACTCTTATTTTCTTCCCTATTTGGTTCTCTACAAGAGCCTTAAACTTGTGGAAGAAGAAATGATATTTGGTCTAAGTAAATTAAATCCAGGTGTTCCTAGAGTAGTCATTAATGAAAGTTACATAATAGGAAAATCCACTCAAGGATACGAAGACATAGGACCACATACATCTCGCCTTAGGACAACTTTCCTTTTGGCAGGAACATATATGCGATAGTCCTTGGAGGTCTTGTTGTAACCCACAAAGATGCCCTTCTCTGTGGTGGGTTCCATCTTTGTCCTTTTCTCCTTAGGGACATGTGAATAAGAAAGGCACCCAAAATGTAATATTCCCTTTTTTGGTGTCACCTATGATAGGGCTAGGATGGACTTCCAGAGTTAGGAGCAGACAGGTCACATGTATAGGTTGGTGTCATAAGCGGGCCCAGGGGCTTTTTGGAGGAGTTTTGAGGAGTTTCTACGAGGTCGGGTGGCATTCGCTTGATATATTCCATCATCCGAGCAGTTTGCCTTTTGTTTCGGTGCATTTCGACAACTTGAGGAAAATCGAGTTATTATTTGGCTTAACTCAGTTAATTACGCTCAAGGTGACATTCCGGGAGGAATACGTGCTAGAACACTTTAGTGTAATAGCTCATTGGAACTAGGCGAGGATACCTACATGATGGGACGGTTGGACGTGAGTTTCAGTGACCGGAGGAGACATGGTAGCCGATTTACTCTTTCTTGCATTAAAAAGGAATACTTTAATAAGAGGAAAACGTGCTCCATGAATAGAATAATAATAAAATAAGGCTCTAGAAGAATCCAGGAGATCTATAAAAGAAAGGGAGGAGGCCATTGAGGGGTATCTTTGGAGTAGATCATTTTCTTGTGGATGAAAGGTTTGAGAACGTGGTTCTCTACTTCAGCCGTAGCCATAGGACGGAAACCCTCGGGTGATTTGTGAGTGTTGGACAGAAACCCAACTCTCTTTGAGGAGACTTCATTCAGAAGTTTTGCAGAACTTTAGGGATATTTGAGCGAGGATCATTCAGATCTTCAATAGGTGCTTCAGTGGATTCGGTGGTAGCTGTTACCGAAGGGAGAGTGCAGCAGTTCAGATTTGGAGGCCAGCACAGTGCAGCAGTTCATATTGATGGCCAGTTCTCCATCTCAGTTTTTTTGGGTCAGATGTATTTGTAACCCCAGTTATTATTTATAATAAAAATGCTGAGATTCTTCCTATTTGTTGTGTTAATGGATTGCAGTGCTTATGTGTTTAATTTTACATTGCAATCTTGTTAATTTTGGGCAACTAGGTCCAAACTCCATGGTGTGATGCTCAGATGATGATACCAATATTTTTATTGGATTCCTCTTTCAAAGAGGTGCAAGATCGATCTAAAGATCATCTTGATCGGATGAGAAAAACATGTATTTTGAATTTATTCCACATGTGCAAGGTCGGCCAGATTTATCCCACATGCATAAGAGATGTGTCACACACCCCCACAGATGACTATATATTGGATACTCGGAGTTCATTTTACACACACATTTGTGGAGGCATTCTCTTCTCTCTCATATGATGCTACGATTAGGGCTTCTTGGTGCAACGCCTTGATGAAGCATTTTTTATGAGTAGTCTTGGGGTTGTGTGACACATTGGGTTGGCTGACCTTATGGAGACTTTGCTGGTTGAAGCATCATGCTGACTGCTATGATGCCCACATTCTTTCTCTGCTTTTGGCTTGTCTTCCATCGATCTATTGGTATGTTCTATCTGCGTCTTAATTTAATGTGATTGAGCCCTAGAAGTTTCAAGTAAATTTTCATTTAGCATAGAACATCTTCAAAAATTAACATGGTATCAGAGCTAAAGAGAAGACAAAGCCCATCTTGTTGAGAATCTAGGGCAGCGAGATAAGTACTGTTCTCAGGGCCAATAAGGGTGTCGTAAGCTACAACAAGGTTGTGTGGTAGGTAGCGCGCCATACCACCACAACAAGTGATAGTGTGGGCAGATTTAGGGTTGTTTTGCGCCCTAACCTTCAGCGTGGAGAAGTCCTCTCAAAACAACGTGGAGAGGTCTATGTTGGAGGCAGAGGTGTTGTAGGTGACAACGTGGAGATTGAAAGCAGCGTGGCGTGCCCTAACCAAGCTTGTCACAAACGCAGAAGAAAACATCAATTCAACCCATTTTTGGAGGTCTGTCTCATGGCTACTTTGAGGTCCGAATTGCTAATCGAAAGTCTGGGCACATTTGTGAATTGTTTTGGGCTCCTCTATCTTCAACTTCAGGTCCAAATTTGAGCAGAGAGGAAGCCACTTTTGTTAAAGGCTTATTTGAGGTTGATGTCAGCCAACTCAAAACAATTGATTGATGTGGTCAGAACCTAGTGAAGAGAAGTTGCTTCCTTGAAAGGAGGTTAGCAAGGAAATTTCTTAGATTGGAGCTAGTGAAAATTATGAATCCGAGGCGTATCTTGGAGTTGGGCGGAAAGGTGGTATAAAAGCTCAAACTTTGTGAGTGGCCACAATTTTTGAAGGGGCTCATACTAAATTTTATTAATGTGAGGGCCGCGTATTTCATTTCAAAGAGCTGTGAATTTTTTAAGATAGGGTCGTAAAACATTTGAAAAGGGGGCCAAAATCATTTTTAATTTTAAAGAGGAGCAGAGCATTCAAAAGGGGCTCATTATTATTAATTCGACAAAGTTGTCCAAAATATTATTTTTTGTTTGAAGGAACAGAGCCTAAACTAATCTTTGAGGAGGGTCGAATAATTATAAATTCTTTGTCGCAGGCCACAACATTTTCTGCAGGTCGAGAGTTCATACACCCACCTAGGAGATTGGAAATTATTGAAATTCTATTACCTCATGCACTCTAAAGAGTGGACAGAATTTGTCCCTATTCTACTCACTTGAAGCTGCGAGCTTTAAGAATTAAGAGAAGTTTCCTTTTATATAGAACATAAGCTTTGCTAGTATGTTATTTGCTCATAAAAAAGGTCGATATCAATCACATTTGGGCCCCATTACAAACATGGTTGAGCATTCATCCAAACTAA
This sequence comes from Pinus albicaulis, assembly GCA_034641835.2. Classification (NCBI taxonomy): domain Eukaryota; kingdom Viridiplantae; phylum Streptophyta; class Pinopsida; order Pinales; family Pinaceae; genus Pinus; species Pinus albicaulis. The sequence continues at coordinate 41,572,122 of CM076581.1, read as the reverse complement.
AGGATTGATTTTGGTACAAAATGAATGCAATAATTTCCTAAGGAACTGAGTTGAAGATCCTATGTTTCCTATGAAAGTTGTGAATTTTACTGAACCGTGTGGCTGAGATTTCCAATGAAGTGGTTGGAAATTGATTGCCCAGGGTATTTTACCAGCTGTTGCTTCAATATTCAGACTCGGTTCCCTTGGTGGATCAGTCACTATATTAGCAATGTGTGTGCAATGCCGAATTGCTCCAGATTGCAGAACAAGTCTCTTTGATGATAGCGTGGAGTGTTGGTTGGAGGCAATCACCAGACCTGAAGACTTCACTTAAGGTCGTGGCCCTTCCCTACTTCCTAGGTGTAGTCTCTCTCCTCAAGGGGGTCGATAACAATCATTTTTGGACCTTGTTTCTTACCTGGCTGAGCATGGAAACAGTGGGGATTAATCTTTCTGCCTATGGGCCGGGTTAGCTTAAGAAGATAGGTAAAATACTCCTTGTGTACTAACTTGAAACCATGAGTTTCCATTTCTACTGAGCATGTAATTTGAGCTTGGTTAAAGGCTGAAGTGGTGGGTGTAGCATGCAATAAAGTGGGAGGCCTCCACCAGTGAATGCACTGCTGAAATTACCGCTGAGTTTGGCCATTGGGTTGAAGCTAACTTATTGATTTATTGACTGGCAAGCAAAGTATTGTAAAGATAATAAGACTGGAGGATTCAATGATGTGGCTACTGTCGATGTTGTTATGTTTTCTGCACCGAGTTTCTACATCCTTTGACAAGGATACGAAGGATCGAAGTTCGAGCAATTTTATGGTCCTCCCAATATTTGTATGAAGGCCAAGTTTGCCCAAATTGGAGGTGTTGTTGCACAGATTGTTTAGGCACCGCGACAACAGCTCATATTGGGGGTTGTCACTCTTATCCCCAACCTCTCTATTTAAGTTGTCTCCTTGCAAGCTAAGGGAGGTAGACCCTATTAGAAATGAAGAAGAAGAATCCAGGAAGCTAAAACATCAAATACTTGATAAAGTTAACAAGATCTTTTAAAGATTGGATTAAAACCAGTGCCTTATGGAGTCAAACAAAATCCCGTTATGCGTTAGAAACAAGCAAATGATGATTAACTACTGCTATGAAAATACGATTGATCACAATGGTATTCAATTGAAAACACCACAACCATGAATTAAAATACTGAAGCAAAGCTATTATGAAACGATCATGCCAGATGCTTTAAAATATTTCCGAAATTAGGATATTTCCAATATGACCTAGTTCGAAAATTAAAGTGCTCCACAGTCAAACTTTAGATAGAAAAATTTAGGCTTATTTGACTATAAGACTTAGATATTTTTTATGTTTTGAAATTTTTATATTTTATATTTATTTATTTATTTTTTAAATCTTAAAACAAAAATTAAACTAATTCTAAAGAAAAACTAAAATTAAAATCTAAATCTAAAACCAACTAAATGTAAAATCTAAAACTAAACGAATATTAAAACTAAAGTTATTAAACTAAATTAAATCTAAAATAAAAATTACGAAACATTAAAAACTAAAGTTAGAAAAAAACGAAATTACTAAACTGAATGCTAACCTAAGGAATCTAATTCTAAAAATATATGGCTAAACTAAACCTACGCTATCATAAACAAACTGAATTAAATCTAAAGTTAAAATAAAGCTATACAAAAAGAAAAAATCAAAATCAAAATCAAATAAACGGAAAATCAAAAAATGAATTTGACCAACGCATAAACATTTATTTTGTTTGCTATAATGCTTGTTTGTTTTTATTTGTGTTTATGTTTGTAGGTCAACCGGTCGAAGGCAGAACGTGAAGGGAAATCGATGAAGACGCTGGACGTTGCAGAGTAGATCGATCGGACGACGGCGAGGGTGCTAATGGACGCAGGTTGAAAGTCGACAGAAATGGCAAGGCGAGATTTGATGTAATATCCCCAAAGGGAAATAACCAGTAATACACAGAAATATGCCAGACAGATGTACAAAATAAAATGCTGGAACCAGATCATGGAACAAGTACACATAGAATGCCAGAACACTAAGCCATTTTATTAATCTGAGAATACATATATAGGGGTACAAGATAATCAGAATGAGTGCACCTATCCTTGCCCTAGGCAAGTGGAGACCCTCTCAGAACAAATAATGGTACACTTAAAATAGGGACGACGTCTAGTTGTTGAAAGAATGTTGCTATGAAGAGGCTATTTCTTTGCAATGCACGGAACTATGTTTCGGGAAACTAGAAAGATAGGCGATCTCAATCCCTCCCGGACAAACTGAGAAAATGTGAAGCGGTCTCCCACCACCGAGTCAAGCCCTCACCGGTGAAAACGGCGTCTGCGCTGGTAGCGCGACGGATGAAACGGCGGCGCAAGTCCTCGGATAAGGATGACCAACTCCTCGAGGAAACAACGAAAAACGCGCAAACCCCACACAAAGACCACTGCTCATCGAATCGGCGTCCTCCCTGGCCCGGATCTGCGTCCTCTACGCAGTCTGGCCCGGATGCGAGTCCTCCCCTCTCCCGGATCTGCGTCTTTATCTCTCCCGGATCTGCGTCCTATCTCTCGGATCTGCGTCCTATCCCTCCAGATCTGCGTCCTCCAGAGCTAGATCTACTGGATCTGCGTCCTATCCCTCCAGATCTGCGTCCTCCAGAGCTAGATCTACTGGATCTGCGTCCTATCCCTCCAGATCTGCGTCCTCCAGAGCTAGATCTACTGGATCTGCGTCCTACCCCTCCAGATCTGCGTCCTCCAGAGCTAGATCTACTGGATCTGCGTAGTCTCAAGAAGGGGTATCTCCTCTGCCAAATCTCCACCAGAAGCTACTGCAAATTACCACTGAAACTGAAGGGTGATGCTAAGAAAATAACCTTACCAGGACAGGCACTCGAAGTCCCCCGAGGCTAAGGGTGAGATCTCCGACCGGAGACACTCGGTTTGCACTAAACAGTGCTGCAGACCGACTAAACAACCGGCGTGCTGAAGTAGACAGAAGTCTAGCTCTCAATATCAATATCAAATCATCAATGCCAAAATGAGGTGAGAACCCCACCTTTTATAGTGCTAAACTCCCTCCAAACCCTTGACTGCGTCCTTCACTCTCCTTGGCTTGCGCAGTTAACCTTGGGTCAGCGTGAGGCCTCCCCTCATACACATGTGGACCCCCTAGGCCCCCTCTCTAAGTTATAACGTCCATCAACTAGGAAAAACACTTTATTTTATAAAGTGAGGTGGCTAAAGTGAGGTGACCCCTCTTATTTCTCACTTTATTTATTATTTCTAGCTAAATCAGCAAAATAAAACAAAAATGAAATATTCCAATTAGCAAAGCTAATTGGGAATATTACATTTGAGAAATCTGCATAGAAATTTGAAAAACGAGCTTAGCATTTGTGTGAATCCTCTGTTGTATGGTGTGTGCAGGTCGACGCCCGACGGAAAAAGACAGCATGAGGAGCTGACGTGAGGGAGGAGAAAAAGTCGACGACTCTTGACAGCGGGCAGAAGTAAGGAAATCGACAGCGAATGAGAGAAAGCGGAAGATGGAAAAGGACGTGAAGGGGGAGCAAGGGTTCGACGAACAAGCTTGGATGTGAGGAGCAAATGGAGGCAGCTCGATGGCAGTGGGATGAGCCTGGACAGGACAGAGAGGAAAGATGAGGGCAGAGAGGTGTCGGTCAGCAAATGAAATCGGACAGCGTATAAACCCAGTACACACAAATTTTCCCAGCAAATTAAACGATTTCTCCTGCAAACTTAGATTTATATGCTTCTCAAATCGAATAATGTCCAGATTTTATCCACAGTATGACATTGAGGACAGATCTAGCCTTTGGAGGTTGGATCTGCCTCAGATCTTTTAAAAAAAATTCTGATTTAAACCTTCAACCTGCAAAAATACCAGCCAGATCTGAAGATATACACACCAGGAAATGATTAAACCCTTACAGTCCTAAAAAAATTACAAATTTACAAACTAGTTTACAAATCTGAGGCCCTCATGGCCAGATTTGAATCCATTTTAGAACAATTTTCAGAGATTTAAAATTTTTGGGAGAGGCACAAGCCTTAGAAAACCCTGCAAAACCACCAATTTCGTAAGATAGACTTGGAATTTAACAAATAATGAGCTTTTCAGATTCATGTTTATTGAGAGTCGACTGGTCCAACCGAAGACTTCCCCAGACGCTCAATCTTAAAAAAAAATTTCCCTGCACACTTAGATCTGAACCTTAGATTGATAGAGATTTAAGAAAATAACATGAGATCCTTTAGAAAAATCAAAATGCCATTTTATGAATCCAAAAAACTGCACAAAATACCTGTATACAGATTAATCCATGAAGGCCATCAACCATAAAATGCAAAAACAAAGTAGCAGAGTTTAGAGATAAATCACCACATAGATCTGAGAAGGAACATCAAAATTTGTAACCCCAAAGTCTTTATGCTTTATTTCTCAAAAATTTACAAGAGCTTCTAAAAATAGGTGCACGATCTTGAAATCGGATGATTCAATACTGACAAAGACCTCTAAATTTATAGGACAAAATCTTCAACGGCTAGTTTGGATGATCCTTGTCAAAATAATCTCAACCGTCCAAAAGATTTAATCATCTTTTAATCCGGAGTGTTGAAATTAAAATTTTGGGGAAAAAACGAATTTATCATTTAATTCAATTTTAATTAACTTAAAAATATTATTTTTGAGTTAATTACCCCAAAATTTTGACTTTGACTTAATCACCAAGGCCCAAAGGTCGAAAATTTCTTAAAATTCTCAATATTCCCTTGGCTTGGGGCTTTCAAAATCATTTTCCAAGGACCCACAAATTTTTCCTTTAAAGATTTAATCCTAACTTCGGACCCTAAATTAATTAAATTTCTGGTTTAAGATTTTTTAAATTAATTGACCAGAAAATTTAGTTAATTGACTGAGGGGATTTTAATTATTTTTCCAACCCTCTTTTACATGAGATAATACATTTACATACATAAAGGGGGAATACCCATTCGTATAGACCTTCAAATAAACACCCAATTCTGCGACTCAAAACATGATCTAGTAGACCAAGTAGCTCAAACTACTTTTACAAGGACTCGATAGAAACACTAGGACTTACTTAGTACGCTGATGACAAAATCCACCCTAGCTTTGGGGTGAGGCTGGTGGGAAAAACTCTGTCGATCACTTTCGTGAATCAGCGAGACAAAAAACCTCCTAGGATGGAAATCATCAACAACATACTAGGCTTACCTAGGTTGTTACATACACTAACGGTTTTACTTATATCATTTACATCATTACATGCAGAATGGGTTTACATCATTTATAACAAAATGTCGTCTGTCGATTGATGATGGAATCTGAATGGCACGACCACGTCGAACATGACGAATCCCATTTAAAAAAGATGGGGGTGTACTGCTATGGGGTAGTTTGCAAAGTGTGGTCAACATCTGGCTCTACTTGGGGACACGTTGCTTCATTGAAGGAATGTGAGAATCCAGAATCTGCATCCAAGCAACACACAAGATTACATAAGTAGCGTCCATCCAAATATCATCATATAACATTAAGCTCATGAAAAATAGAAGCTCTTTTATCATTTATTATTCTACTTAACATGAAAAGTAAATCTACTCTTACTGCAAAATGAAATGCTGAAATAACAAGGTGTAAAGTTAGAGATACAATACAGAGGATGCCCTGTGGCATCAGATGTGCTGAATATAGTGCATGCTGAGCATTTGCCTGCTTTCAGGCAAGTCTGTGGGCTGCTTTTCAAAGGTGCCATGTCCAATCTTGCTAATTGTAGGACTTTGTCTTATCCGAATGTTAAGTTGCTCTCGACCATCAGACGAATCAAACCACTTACTTCTTCTTTGCTTCCTTCTCTTCTTCTGAGTGGGTTGTGATGTCAGCAATGAGACCACTGTATATTTCTTGTCCTCATCTTGAAGATGTTTGTACAAAATATCTGAAGAACCTGGAGCGTGACCAATATTATTCTGGATATACTCTATCAATGGTGACACATAAGCTTGGTCTTTCTCAACATCCTTTGAAACCATAGTTAAATCCTCCGTGTGATGAGATGGGAATGGCTTTAGCAGACAAGAAGTCTTATGATCTGTTGATGAATCTTCATAATCAAATTTCGGCTGAAACTTTTGTATATGTAATTTTTCCATTTTTTCCAACCTTTTCTATATGGAACTCATCTCTCTGGCATGCCTTACTATTAATTTCGTCTGATTTGCCTCCATATTTTTTATTTCCAACAAGTGATTTTCCTTCATGGCAGTCATTTCCTGGGTGTGTCTTGCTTCCATGATGGACATCTGATTAGAATGATTAACTTCAATTATCTTTAACCTGTTTTCCATGACATTTATTTCCTATGCATGACTTGCTTCCATGGAAGTTATCTTATTTTGAAGATTGATTTGGTTAGCTTCCATGTTTTGAATCATTTGCGTATGATTGGGTTGCACATCCTTAATCATCTGAGCTGGTTCCTTAACCTGACTTTCATGATCTTCTATATGCATGTGATAGTCCTTACCAACAACATTAATTTGATGGCTCGACCCTGCCATTCTACTAGCTATGATTCTTTTGACAACATGGCAAGTAACCTCTTCATGAAGAGCATTACAGGCTCTACAATAAGGCAGAGCTTCATCCACAAGATTTGCAAACTTGAGTCGATTTGTCGGTCTCTGCTCATAAGATAGGCCTCTTTTCTGCAAAGCATTATTATTTCTAGGTTGGGAATTCTGCGTTTGAGCCCTTTCCATTTGGACCAACCTAGCCTATAAGACACTTATTTCCTTACCATGATTAAGCTCCATGCTTTCAAGCTTTTGCATTAACCTTTTCATAGGGTCATCATCATCTTCTAGAGGTTCTTTTAACTTAGTATCTATCAAAGACCTATCAAAATCTGGAGTTTTGGATATTCCAGATGCTTTCTTATCCTTTTCAATCTCCTCAGCTAAAGATTGACAAGCCTTATAATTTGCAGTTTTAGCCCGCCTTAACTCATATGAAGTATCAGAATCAAAAGCATCAATGTAAAAATTCAGAAGAGATCCATCAAGAGGTTTATGAGCTTGAGATATTTCTCTAAGGATACCATTAAATCTCCTATTAAATTCTTCAGTTGTTTCATTTTCTTTATTTTTTATGGTACTGATCTCTCTTACCAAATGCCTATCTTCCCTTTTATCACCATACTTTTCCTTAAAGGTAGCTACAATTGATTCAAAAGTATCAAATGAATTATCAGGCTTTTCCGTAAACCATTCAGCAACATCCTCACCAAAAGTAAGAACAAAAGTTTTCATCTTTACATCCTCGAAATTATTTTTTGCAATTGCAAATCTATTCCACCAGTTAGTGAAAGCAAACAAATGAGATTTAACACTAACTGCATCATTTCCTTGAAAAGAAGGTAATTTATCCATTTGAGGAACATCATGGGGATAACCCTGAATATTAGCAAAATTACACGGGGTAAAAACATCCATGATATCGTTTTTAGGATTTTAGAAATAGATTCGTGTTCAAGAATAGTCAAAAGGTCATCAAGAAGCGAACTTCTTAGCAGGAACTCTTGTAAGAAATGAAAGAATTGGAGTCTCCACTTGAACATGAAACTAATTCTAAAACTGAAGAAATAATCGAGAGATAGTAGATGGATATCAGGGGAGGATTCTTGTCTGGGAGTAAAAAGATGAATAAGTGGAGTCGCCACCCAAACAAGAAGCCAACCGAAATATCTAGGTGCTAAAGATGAAATGATTAGTGAGATGATGAAAGATAAGATGATGAAGAGATGAAAGAACGCCAGAAAATGTTTTCCCTTGTGTCAGGCTAATAAATGGCGAAAGAAGATTTGAAGATTATAAAATGTTGTTAAGACCAAGGACAGAAAAACTCTATCGCCGGCAACGGCGCCAAAAAATGTTGTCGCACAGATTGTCTAAGCACCGCGACAACGCTTCAGATTGGGGGCTGTCACTCTTATCTCCAACCTCTCTATTTACGCTGTCTCCTTGCAAGCTAAGGGAGGTAGACCCTGTTAGAAATGAAGAAGAAGAATCCAGGAGACACAGCTAAAACATCAAATACTTGATAAAGTTAACGAGATATTTTAAAGATTGGATTAAAACCAGTGCCTTATGGAGTCAAACAAAATCTCGTTATGCAATTAGAAACAAGCAAATGACGATTAACTACTGCTATGAAAATACGATTGATCACAATGATATTCAATTGAAAACACCACAACCATGAATTAAAATACTGAAGCAAAGCTATTATGAAACGATCATGCCAGATGCTTTAAAATATTTCCGAAATTAAGATATTTCCAATACGACCCAGTTCGAAAATTAAAGTGCTTCACAGTCAAACTTTAGATAGAAAAATTTAGGCTTATTTGACTATAAGACTTAGAAATTTTTTATGTTTTTGAAATTTTTATACTTTTTATTTATTTATTTATTTTTTAAATCTTAAAACAAAAATTAAACTAATTCTAAAGAAAAACTAAAATTAAAATCTAAATCTAAAACTAACGAAATGTAATCTAAAACTAAACGAATATTAAAACTAAAGTTATTAAACTAAATTAAATCTAAAATAAAAATTACGAAACATTAAAAACTAAAGTTAGAAAAAACGAAATTACTAAAGTGAATGCTAACCTAAGGAATCGAATTCTAAAAATATATGGCTAAACTAAACCTACGCTATCATAAACAAACTGAATTAAATCTAAAATTAAAATAAAGCTATACAAAAAGAAAAAATCAAAATCAAAATCAAATAAACGGAAAATCAAAAAATGAATTTGACCAACGCATAAACATTTATTTTGTTTGCTATAATGCTCGTTTGTTTTTATTTGTGTTTATGTTTGCAGGTCGACCGGTTGAAGGCAGAACGTGAAGGGAAATCGATGAAGACGTTGGACGGTGCAGAGCAGATCGATCGGACAACGGCGAGGGTGCTAATGGACGCAGTTTGAAAGTCGACGGAAATGGCAAGGCGAGATTTGAGAAATCTGCACAGAAATTTGAAAAATGAGCTTAACGTTTGCGTGAATCCTCCGTTGTATGGTGTGTGCGGGTCGACACCCGACGGAAAAAGACAGCATGAGGAGCTGACATGAGGGAGGAGAAAAAGTCGACGGCTCTTGACGGCGGGCAGAAGTAAGGAAATCGACAACAGATGAGAGAAAGCGGAAGATGGAAAAGGACGTGAAGGGGGAGCAAGGGTTCGACAAACAAGCTTGGACGTGAGGAGCAAATGGAGGCAGCTCGATGGCAATGGGATGAGCCTGGACAAGACAGAGAGGAAAGATGAGGGCAGAGAGGTGTCGGTCAGCAAATGAAATCGGATAGCATATAAACCCAGTACACACAAATTTTCCCAGCAAATTAAATGATTTCTCCTGCAAACTTAGATTTATATGCTTCTCAAATCGAATAATGTCCAGATTTTATCCACAGTATGACATTGAGGACAGATTTGGCCTTTGGAGGCTGGATCTGCCTCAGATCTTTTAAAAAAAATTCTGATTTAAACCTTCGACCTGCAAAAAGACCAGACAGATCTGAAGATATAAACACCGAGAAACGATTAAACCCTTACAGTGCTAAAAAAATTACAAATTTACAAGCTAGTTTACAAATCTGAGGCCCTCATGGCCAGATTTGAATCCATTTTAGCACAATTTTCAGAGATTTAAATTTTTTGGGAGAGGCACAAGCCTTAGAAAACCTTGCAAAACCACCAATTTCGTAAGATAGACTTGGAATTTAACAAATAATGAGCTTTTCAGATTTATGTTTATTGAGAGTCGGCTGGTCCAATCGAAGACTTCTCCAGACACTCAATCTTAAAAAAAAAATTCCCTGCACACTTAGATCTGAACCTTAGATTGATAAAGATTTAAGAAAATAACATGAGACCCTTTAGAAAAATCAAAATTCCATTTTATGAATCCAGAAAACTGCACAAGATACCTGTATGCAGAGTAATCCATGAAGGCCATCAACCATAAAATGCAAAAACAAAGTAGCAGAGTTTAGAGATAATTCACCACGTAGATCCGAGAAGGAACATCAAAATTTGTAACCCCAAAGTCTTTATGCTTTATTCCTCAAAAATTTACAAGAGCTTCTAAAAACAGGTGCACGATCCTGAGATCGGATGATTCAATACTGACAAAGACCTCTAAATTTATAGGACAAAATCTCCAACGACTAGTTTGGATGATCCTTGTCAAAATAATCTCAACCATCCAAAAGATTTAATCATCTTTTAATCCGGAGCGTTGAAATTAAAATTTTGGGGAAAAAACGAATTTATCATTTAATTCAATTTTAATTAATTCAAAAATATTATTTTTGAGTTAATTACCCCAAAATTTTGACTTTGACTTAACCACCAAGGCCCAAAGGTCCAAAATTTCTTAAAATTCTCAATATTCCCTTGGCCTAGGGCTTTCAAAATCATTTTCCAAGGACCCACAAATTTTGCCTTTAAAGATTTAATCCTAACTTAGGATCCTAAATTAATTAAATTTCTGGTTTAAGATTTTATTAATTAATTGACCAGAAAATTTAATTAATTGACTGAGAGGGGATTATAATTATTTTTCCAACCCTCTTTTACATGAGATAATACATTTACATACATGAAGGGGGAATACCCATTCATATAGACCCTCAAATAAATACCCAATTCTGCGACTCAAAACATGATCTAGTAGACCAAGTAGCTCAAGCTACTTTTACAAGGACTCAATAGAAACACTAGGACTCACTTAGTATGTTGATGATAAAATCCACCCTAGCTTTGAGGTGAGGCTGGAGGGAAAAACTCTGCCGATCACTTACGTGAATCAGTGAGACAAAAAACCTCCTAGGATGGAAATCATCAACAACATACTAGGCTTACCTAGGTTGTTACATACATTGACGGTCTTACTTAGATCATTTACATCATTACATGCAGAATGGGTTTACATCATTTATAACAAAATGTCGTCTGTCGACTGATGATGGAATCTGAATGGCGCGACCACGTCGAACATGACGAATCCCATTTAAAAAAAATGGGGGTGTATTTCTATGAGGTAGTTTACAAAGTGTGGTCAACAAGAGGATGAGCTTCTGTTTTTTCATGCCTTGAAGCAAAGGGCCGAGACCTTGAAAAGATGACAATAAGGTATGTTTTTATCTCTGTGATAGGGTCACAAACCCTCAATAGAATTGTGCACCTACTCTGTGGTATTGTCTGATCCTAGAGAGAGGCAGATTCATTGGGGAAGTTTGTCATTGTATGGTGAATAAGACAAAGTGATTTAAGGTCTAATGCATAGTAATGTTGCGGAGGATAAATTATTGTATTAAAGCCCCTGTTCAAATCCTGTGATCAGTAAGAAACTCAATTATTATGCGAAGGCAGACTTGCTAAGTTGATACTTATAGTGCTTTGGAAATCTACTGTAAGAAGGCAGACAAAAGAAGAGGTCTATAAAATTGATTCTTACATGGAAAGTTTGTCTATCTTTGAATGTTGTTTAAGGAAATCTAAGGATAATATCAATGGTTGGTCGATGAGCCTTGGAACAGTGACATATTGCAAAGTATATATGACCTCACTGTATATGGCAGAGTCTATATGAACTTGATCTGTGGTATCTTCAAAGGCATATGGAAAAATATATATAACCATGAAGTTTGATATCTTCAGTACTGTATGGCAGTGATGAATATGATAGTGATGTGTATGATAATATTACGGCAACACTGTAATCAGTGATATGACAATGTATGATTCCTGTCAAGATGTATGACAGATGTATGACAGCATATGGCCCCAAGGGGGGTCATTCCGTGAAAGCAAGAAGCCGAATAGATACCAAAGGTATGAGTACAACCGTACAATCTGAGCCTGGATCATTTGAAGAAGCTGTAAAGCATCAAGTCTGGAGGGATGCTATGCACAAAGAGTACGAGTCCATTATGAAAAACGATGTCTGGGATGTGATCCCGAGACCGAAGGACAAAGTTGTTGTCACCTCGAAATGGCTCTATAAGATCAAGCATGGATCTGATGGTAGTGCTGAAAAGTTCAAGGCAAGATTCATTGCCCGAGGCTTCTCTCAAAAGGAAGGAATAGATTATGATGATATATTTGCACCTGTGATCTATTATTGACCTTACTACCAGTCAAGGATTGAGTCTTCATCAGATGGATGTGAAGACTGTTTTTTCTACATGGTTTGACAAAGGAAGAGGTATATGTGGAGCAACCTCTGGGGTTCGAAGTCCAAGATAAAGACTCCCATGTATGCAGGTTGAAGAAAGCCCTTTATGGGCTGAAGCAAGCACCCTGGGCTTGGTACGAGAAGATAGATAGCTACTTGAGGAAGCTGGGCTTCATTCAAAGTAATGTTGATCTGAACCTTTACTTCAAGGTTGATAGAGAAAAGCCTCTATTTCTGGTTCTCTATGTGGACGATATCTTCTTGATAGGTGTTGACCCTCTCATTCATCAGTGTAAGAGGGAGCTCGCTTATGAGTTTGAAAGACCTAAGACTGATGCATTACTTCCTAGGCTTAGAGGTCTGGCAGAGACTTGGCGAGATTGAGAGATGGTGGACTATAAGTATGTGTCGTCACCGATGGAACTCAACTTTAAGATGTTGAGTGGAAACGTTGTTGGGCCTGTGCTAGCAAATCCTACTGAGTATCGACAACTCGTAGGGGCCTTGATGTTCTTAGGGAACATCCGTACGGATGTATGTTGTGCAATGAACACTTTGAGTCAATACATGGTTGATCCTCATAACATTCACTGGGTTAGTGCCTAGAAACTCTTGAGATATCTCTGGGGCACAATAGACCTTGCTCTGAGATACACTGTCGAGAGTTTGAGACTTCGTGCATAAACTGATGTAGATTGGGCTCACAGTGTGGTGGATTGCAAGAGCACATCTTGATGTTGCTTCACTCTTGAGTCTGTTTCGGTGGGAAGCAGAAGTCGGTGGCTTTGAGCACCGCTGAGGCCGAATACATTGCAATGTGTATGGCCTGTTGTGAAGCTACTTGGTTGTGAAATCTCTTCAATGAGTTGTTCGTATTTGTGCTAAATACCACTGTTATCCTTTGTGATAACTAGAGGGGGATTCGTTTGTCAGAGAATCTCGTGTTCCACGATCGATCCAAGCATATTGATATTTGGTACCATTTTATCCGGGATATGGTATAGAGAGGCGCTGTAAGGCTCGATCATATAGGAACTGATGAGCAGGTCGCAGATATTCTCACAAAGCCCTTGGGGAAGGTCATGTTCCGTGAGAATCTTGGAATTGGAACGACCTTATTTGGAGGGTCCTGTTGGACAATGAGCTCCTAGAGCTCCAGGGGGGCTTTGGGGATAGTTTCTTAGAACTATAAGCAACCATAGGGCTAGACTTGCCGAACATTGTTGGTGTGCTTCCACCCCACTGTGATGATATTGAGTTGGTTTACCTCTCTTTGATCTGTGCCTCGTATGCATCCTACCCATGGAGTACCGGAGTCATGGGAAGTACCTCTCATTTGGCCAATGAAGTGGGAAATGTGGATAGAGACCAATAACAAGACTGATGGACGCAGCGGAGATTGCTGTACTCTCTATGTCTAGGATGGCACGTGTCCAACCACTTGATCTAGGATCAAGTCAAGTGAGGTTTCGGACCTCCAACTAACTTCGGGTCAGTTAAACTAACTTCGGGTTAGTATGAGACTCCTTTGAGTCCTATAGAGGTTTCAGACCTCTAAGTTGATTTTGTCAGTTGGGAGTGATGTCTTTGTGACTCACTTTTTGTTTTGAAATAAAGAGCTAGCAAAGCAAGTTACAGCGGGATGACGCATGATGTTTGGATGGCACAAGTGGATGGAGTTCTCCTTAGTTGAGAGGGAGTGTTAATTTTGTGCAACTAGGTCCAAACTCCATGTTGTGATGCTCAGATGATGATGCCAATATTTTTATTGGATTCCTCTTTCGGAGAGGTGCAAGATAGATCTAAATATCATCTTGATCGGATGAGCAGAACATGTATTTTGAATTTATTCCACATGTGCAAGGTCAGTCAGATTTATCCCACATGCATGAGAGATGTGTCACACACCCCCACAAATGACTATATATTGGAGAGACTAGGAGTTCATTTTACACACATTTTTGGAGGCATTCTCTTCTCTCTCGGGTGATGCTGCGATTAGGGCTTCTCATGGTGATGCGGTTAGGGCTTCTTGGTGCAGCGTCTTGATGGAGCGTTTTTTATGAGCAGTCTTGGGGTTGTGTGACACATTGGGTTGGTTGACCTTATGGAGACTTTGTTGGTTGAAGCATCCTACTGACTGTCGTAACGCTACCATTCTTTATCTCTGTTTTTGGCTTATCTTCCATCGATCTTTTGGTATGTTCTATCTGCGTCTTACTTTAATGTGATTGAGCCCTAGAAGTTTCAAGTAAATTTGCATCTAGCATAGAACATCTTCAGAAATTAACAAATCTTCTGTTTAGAAAATTTTGATTTTACGACATAATGTGGGATTAAGTTATTTTCTACAATATTAGCTAAAATATCCTTTTCAGGGTATTATAGTGGAATCAGAGTTGTGCATCTTGCCAGCCTGAGGGTTTATTGCAGACAATCTCAGAGAAAAATCAAGGGTTTATTTTGGAAGTATCGAAGAGAAATATTTTCGTCGGAGATACTATAACGAAGGGCAATTTTTGTCTCTTTCCATTAGTCAATATTATCATATTTTGGATAGAATTCCTGGGATTTCCATAGGAGCCGAGTTCTATTTCAACTCAAATTTTGGGATGCTTAGTGTTGGCCATTTGGTGGTCGTGATTCGCTGCGAATTAAAAAGAATCAAATCTATTTGGTTCCACGCAAACGGCTTTATTGTACCCATGGGAGTCAATCTAAGTTGTGTCAAAGGAGTGTATGGAAACAAGGGAGCGTTTTGGTGTGGATATGACCAGTGCTTGATACATTATGCTCTCATAATCGCAGAGTTAGATATTGCAATCTGACAGATATAACTGCTTATTGCTGGCACACATGTGCAAGTTTGTGATCATGGCCGCGGCAAGGGAAAATTAGCGGAGGTGTTTTGCAATGCAGCACATTGATTGAGGCTCATGTGTTATTACAGGGTGGGCCACATTATCTTTGGACGAATTGCTGAAATTTACGGAGACGAATTGGTATTTGAAGATGGCAAGGTCGAGTTAAAAATTAGGAGCACGCATCTTGAGGCTGAGGCGTCTTCATGGCTTCTTCGTCGCCTAAGGATAATTAAAATATGACTTCCGCTGCCACGTTGGTTCAGCCAACTTGATCATCGATAGACTGTCTCGGGTATCGGTATTAATGAATTGACTAGCCGGAGGAGTGAAGCCACTAAACCACACAGGATCGTTGTTGAAGCTCGCCAACCGGGTCACTTAATCTACAAAGGTTGGGTTCAGGGGATATTTGGCGAAAGAGAGGCAACTATTGTTGATGTCGAATCCACGATAGGGGTCGATCCACGTGAGCACCTGTGCAGAGAATGTGTGAGTCATCATCGCGTTGACTAAATTGGTCAGAGTTGCAGCTCCAATCATCTGAACATAAAGGTTGATGCGATTGGGAGTTGAATCAATAGATCGGGCCACATTTCCAAACTGTGACTAATGTCGTTGAAGCGGTTATGGTAGTCAGGGCACATTTGCATTCACTGGTGCGGAGACTCGATCGCTGGCCAATCTAAGTTGCAGTGAAATCCTATTCGTATAGCAAAAATTACAGCCATAGAATTATCAAAGAAGTCACCATGTTCTAGTTGTAGTGTGAGCAGCAATCATTGGAGAAACCACGTGATCTATTGGGATCACCCTCTGCGTATTAACAACTTCTGAGTCGGTTTCCTCAACAACAGCAAGCGCTGGAAGGAGCTGGAGACATCCGAGCTGTTGATATCAGAAATTAAGAGTTGCAACTTTCCTTAATTAATCAAGATAAACAATATTAGCAAAGGGCCTGAATTCCATAATGTTGATGCAAGCTGAACATTTTTCCGTTCCACCATATGAGCACACACTGGAGTTAAGGGCAAATTTTTTCCTGTAGCTAGGTTAAACCATTTAAGTATGCACAACTGGAACTGAATAAAAAGAGTTGATCCATAATTGAGGATGATTGATATTGTGAGAGTCATCTTGCTGGAACAAAGGTATCAGGCAGCATTGGTGTTCTTCTCTGCATAGGGGACTAATATATAAGTCAATAAGCTTGATATTATTATCATTTCGCATATACCAGGTTCATAAATTTTTCCCATAGTGTTTCCATTTTTCTATATCTTGTGATGGTATGACTGTCCCTTGTATTTATTATTGCTGAAGTTAATGGATGTAAAACCTTTATGCTCTCATTCTGGAACAATGCATGTTATTGGTTGTTATTACTTCTTAAATCACACACAGTGAAGGGAAGTTACAACCTTATACACTTGCCCAAGTTATAAGATCAGATTTGAGTATTTATGGGCTGAATATTTCTCATAAACGACTGTTGGAACATCTCTGAATTACATGTGTAGTATTGGGTGGTTGTTGTTTCCACTCAAACAATAGAGAAATTCACCTACAGCCATAGTCAAGCCAACTGTTTGACAAATCTCATCAAAGGCAGATTCCATATAACTCAGAAATTTTGTTGGGGACAAATTGTATGGTGTCGAATGATGGGGTTTTTAAAACACCTATTAAACCAACACAACAGCACTCCAGTGAACCATGACACAAAACCAGACACTAAACAGAATAGCAGACCCTTTCAAGAGGAATATATGCCATCCTTCAAAAAGAACAACCAAAATATTTGCAGGAAGAATTGGGGATTGGTCACAAAATTCTCGCACTGGGAACAGATATGAAACACATGAAGATGACATGGAGAGTTCTGTCCAAACTTGATGAACTTAATGAACTCTTGTCCAAAATAAGCCAAATAGAAGGAAAGAAAATGATTTTGGCTCTAAAACCTGCTATGCTTGCTCTCACACAACCCAAGTTATCGAAGGAACCTTGTGAAGGGGTTAGCCTTCCAGTTGCATCTTGTCTCAATAACATCCTGAGACTAACCGCACCTATAGCTCCATACAATGATGATGTTATGAGGAGGATTTTGAGATTGATGGTAGAGACTTTTCAGGACTTGGACAACAGTGCAGGCTTTACCTTTGGGAAGAAGCTTGAGGTTTTAGGGGGGAATGGCCACATTCAAGACGTATGGCATCATGTTTGATCTTGAGTGTGATGACTTGATTCTGCAGATGTTCCAATGCTTCTTCAGCATTAGGAGACATCATCCTGACACCGTCATAGCACACATGCAATCCATCCTGTCATCATGTATGAGAGACTGTGAGACCATTTTTCGAGAGTTGCAGACCAGGTTGTTGAGCATTCGGAGGAGAGAGTAGTTGGTCACACCTACTGCTTATGAGCTAGCCTAAGGGCTGGTTGAGCAAAATATTGGGCTATTCAAGAGACAGTTGACCAGGGAGGAGTTGTTTAATTTTGGTGGATCAGACAACAGAAATGAGCGGAGGAGGAAGGGCCTTTGCTTCATCTGCAAAGAACCTTGGGGGCCTGATCACTCATGCTCGAGTGATGCAGATGATGTGGCACAGGTAGAACAAAAGGACATTCCTTTTGTATGCCAGGATGAGGACTCTTCTTCAGATGAGTCCATGGGATCAGATGAGGGTGCTTTTGGGGAGCGAGAGCAGTCATGCAGAGATGATGACAGTAGGTTGGAGCTGTATTCCAATGTGTAAGGTGAGCAGTTAGGGGACTCTACGAGAGATACTCAGGGTGATGAGTCACTTGTGACGATTCAGCCGGAGCAGCATATGATGGAGCATGAGTCAGCAGAGGAGGATACTACGCACATCATGCATGATAGTCCTTTGGGGGAGAGCTAGATGGAGGCTCACATTGAGTCTATGATGGAGATACGGCTAACTTTGGGGTCAACCATTGAAGAGGAACAGTCAGATGCACAAACATCGAGTACAATGATAGCAGTTGCAGATCCATATCCTCTGGAGATGTTGGAGGTTGATGGGATAGTTCTGCAGGGGGCTAGTAGATAGCAGGAGCATGAAATTCCTGATCGGGGGAGGGAGGAGTTGTTGGAGATGGTGGAGCATCCATCTTTGGGCCGACACACTGATGAGGTGCAGATAGATGCACATGCAGTCAACAAAGTTGCAGTACTTCCAGGGAGTAGCACTCTCCAGGAGTACATCGATGGGGCTTGCAGCATATCTTGCTCACTTTGGCCCATTATAGAGGGAGGGGCCTTCTTGTGCAGGCAGATCTCGTCGGCAAACAGGATAGAGCAGCATGAGTTGAATATGGGGTGGCGACAGCACTCCAGACGTGTTCCGTATGCAGATATCACTACCTTGGATTCTTCTTCCAGGTTAGATTGGCAGGAGATCATGAGTTGGTACCCTCTTGATGGTACGATCTTCTTCGTAGGGAGCATAGCAAAGTAGGGGCCCTTAGACATGACAGATGCTACAGATTCCAGTTGGCAGTGGGGCGCAGGCCAATAGCTCTTCAGCATTCCATCCAGACTTCAAGAGAGCAGGGTTAGCATCAGATCAAGTCCGGAGTTGGATTGGAGGGAGGTGATGAGTTGGTATTCTATTGATAGAGTATCACTCTTAGCCCTGGGTACATTTCAGCGGGAGCACTTAGACGAGAGAGATGTTACATGTTCCATTAGGCCCTGGGTTGTGGACCGACAATCCATCAGTATTTCAGTAGCACTAGCTCAACATCCACAAATCAGGACTAACCTTCGCCTAGATCGGAAGTTGGACTGGAGAGAGGTGATGAGTTGGTATGCAGTTGGTGGGGCAGCTTATACAGTTAGAGGTACAGCACAGCGGGAGCTATGGAGCATTGATGCTTGTTGGCAGACTTTGCTTTATGGGGCAGCAGCTATAGCCAAGGGCAGTACACATTCTGAGCCGTGGGACTTGGACGATGATTGGCCATGGTGACATTGGAATCTGAGAGGATTGTTTGATGACAGGTATAGTGAGAGATCAGTTTGGGATCCCGGCATTGAGGGGTCTATTTCGGGTGACTTGACATAGGAGCATAGTAGCACCCAGGGGTTTATATGGGATCTAGGCATTGGGTCTCAGTTGCATCGGGCCAACAGGGTGGCCCACATATTTGTATTGGTTGAGGGCAAGCAATCTTGGGGCGAAGGTCTGTAATATTCCCTTTTTTGGTGTCACCTATGACAGGGCTAAGGTGGACTTCTAGGGTTAGGAGCAGACAGGTCATAGGTACAGGTTGGTGTCATAAGTGGACCCAATGGCTTTTTGGAGGAGTTTTGAGGTGTTTCTATGAGGTCGGGTGGCATTCGCTTGATATATTCCATCATCTAAGTAGCTTGCCTTTCGTTTCGGTGCATTCCGACAACTTTTGGAAAATTGAGTTATTATTTGGCTTAACTCTGTTAATTACGGTCAAGGTGGCATTCCGAGAGGAATACATGCTAGAACACCTTAGTATAATAGCTCATTGGAATTGGGACGAGAATACCTACATGATGGGATGGTTGGACATGAGTTGCAGTGACTGGAGGAGACATGGTAGCCGATTTACTCTTTCTTGCATTAAAAAGGAATATTTTAATAAGAGGGAAAAGTGCCCCATTAATAAAATAATAATAAAATAAGGCTCTAGAAGGATCAAAAGGGAGGAGGCCATTGAGGAATATCTCTGGAGTAGATCATTTTCTTGTGTATGAGAGGTTTGAGAACGTGGTTCTCTACTTCAGCCGTAGCCCCAGGACGGAAACCCAACTCTCTTTGAGGAGACTTCATTCAGAAGTTCCGCAGAGCTTCAAGGATATTGGAGTGAGGATCATTCAGATCTTCAACGAGTGCTTCAGTGGATTCGGTGGTAGCTGTTGCTGAAGGGAGAGTGCAGCAGTTCAGTTTTGGAGGCCACCGCAGTGCAACAGTTCATATTGATGGTCAGTTCTCCATATTAGCTCTTTTGGGTCAGATGTATTTGTAACTCCAGTTATTATTTATAATAAAACTGTTGAGATTCTTCCTATTCGATGTGTTAATGGATTGTAGTGCTTATGTGTTTAATTTTACATGGAAATCTTCTATTTAGAAAATGTTGATTTTACGGCATAATGTGGGATTAAGTTATTTTCTACAATATTAGCTAAAATATCCCTTTCGGGATATTACACAAAAACCTTAAAGTGCCCAATCTCAAGCTTCTTCTCAGGAAAACCTCCTCAGGATTCTTACTCCCTAACACTTTGTGTGGACTCTTGTTTTACAGATATACTGCAGTGTTACAAGCCTTAGCTCATAAAAAGAAAGGTAGCCTCTAATCATGTAACATGGCTCTCGTTTCCCCTACTATGGCCATGTTCTTCCTCTATGCCAACCCCTTTTGTTGGGGGTTATATGGCACTGTGAACTCTCTCTTGATGCCTGCTCTCATACAAAAATCCCTAATCTCATTGGAGGTATATTCGCCCCCATTGTCTGTCCTCAGGACTCTGATTTTCTTCCATGTTTGGTTCTCTACAAGAGCCTTAAACTCCTGCAACCTCTTGAAGACCTGATATTGGTCTTTATATAGAAAATCGAGGTCTCACTAGAGTATTCATCAATGAAATTCAAATAATAGGAAAATCTACTCAAGGATACAGAAGACATAGGACCACATACATCCCGCTTTAGGAAAACTTTCCTTTTGACAGGAACATGTATGTAATAGGCCTTGGAGGTCTCGTTGTAACTCTCAAATATGCCCTTCTCTGCAGTGGGTTCTAGCTTTGTCCTTTTTTCCTCAAGGTCGTGAATAAGAAAGGCACCCAAAAATCCTAAAGTGCCCAATCTCCGGCTTCTTCTCAGAAAAAAGCCTCCGAAGGATTCTTACTCCCTAACACTCTGTGTGGACTCTTGCTCTACAGATATACTACAGCGTTACAAACCTCAACCTAGAAAAAGAAAAGTAGTCTTTGATCATGTAACATGGCTCTTGTTACCCATACTATGGCCATGTTCTTCCTCTATGCCACCCCATTTTGTTGGGGGTTATATAGCACTGTGAGCTCTCTCTCGATGCACCCTCTCTTACAAAACTCCCTCATCTCATTGGAGGTATACTTTCCCCCATTATCTGTCCTCGTGACTCTGATTTTCTTCCCTGTTTGGTGTGAAAATTTCTGAATCTAATTTATAGAATCTGGGTAGTGTAGTGGCATTATGAGGTTAGTAGGGCTAACGTTGGGGCTTCAGGGGCAGCTTTGGGGTTTCTAGGGCCAGATTCGGGCTGAGTCTTGTAAATCTCGTTTGAGAGTGTGGATCAGTCAGATATTTGGCACTAGAACAACAGGTTAGCTGCAAATTTGATTTCTTTTATCCTCTGTCGGGTTTTCCAGATCTGGAACCTAGATTTACTGTACTCAAAATCTACTTAATAAAATAAACCCTCATATCTGTTGCACTGGTTTTCCCGCTTTGGGTTTGTTGACTCCTCTGTGTCAACGACCCCAAAGTATTACACCCCCATTTTTGCATATGGGATTTATCATGTTCGAGGTGTTCACGCCATTCAAATTTCATTGTCAAACGACAGTTTTATAAATGATGTAAACCCATTCTGCATGTTTATGATGTAAATGATCTAAGACCACTATGTATGTAACAATCTAGGTAAGCCTAGTATTTTGGTGATGATTTCTATCCTAGGAGATTTTTGTCTCACTGATTCATTTATGTTTCTCGACACAAGTGATCGGCAAAGTTTTTCCATCCAACCTCACCTCAAAGCTAGGGCGGATTTTGTCATCAAGATGCTAAGTGAGTCCTAGTGTTTTCTATCGAGTCTTTGTAAAAGTAGTTTGGGAATAATCCTAGTTAATTGGCTAGATTATTTTATTACAAGCTACTTGGTGATCATGTTTTGAGTCGCAGAATTGGGTAGCTATTTGAGGGTCTATCGCGAATGGGTATTTCTCTTTATGTGTTTAAATGTATTTATCTTATTAAAGAGGGTTGGAAAAGTAATTAAATCTCCTCAGTCAATTAATTAAATTTTCTGGTCAATTTAAATTAAAAATCCTAAACCAGAAATTTAATTAATTTTAAGTTTTAGGTGAGTTAAAATTCTTCATAGGCAAAATTCGTGGGTCCCTAAAAAATAAATTTTTAAAGGTCTCAGGCCAATGGAATATTGAGAATTTCAAGAAATTTTGGACTCTTGGGCCTTGGTGGTTAAGTCAAAGTCAAAATTTTGAGGTAATTAACTCAAAAATATTATTTTTGAGTTAATTAAAATGAAATTAAATGATAAATTCGAATTTCCTCAAAATTATAATTTCGACGATCCAGATTAAAAGATAATTAAATTTTTTTCGACAGTCCAGATTAAAAGATAATTAAATCTTTTTCAATGGTCGAAATTATTTTGACATGGATCAACTGAACTAGCCGTTGGAGATTTTATCTTATAAATTAGAGGTCTTTGTATGTCATTTGCATCCGATCTTTGAATCGTGCACTTGTTCTTGGAAGCTCTTGTAATTTAAGCATAAAGACTTTGGGGTTACAAACTTTGGTATTCCTTTTTCAGATCTATGTGGTGATATTGTCTCTAAACTCTGCTGCTTTTATTGGCATTTTGATGGTTGATGGCCTTTATGGATTGATTTGCATACAAGTATCTTGTGCAGTTTTATGGGTTTTCTTAAATTGCATTCTGATTTGACAGAAATGTCAGTTAATTATATTTCTTAAAGGTTTCATGGCTATTTTTAAAATCTCTATCAATCTAAAATTCAGATCTAAGTGTGTAGAGATCATTATTCAAGATTTGAGCGTTTGGGGAAATCTTCAGTTAGATCAGCCGACTCTTAGATTTCAGAAAATCTGAAAAAGCCCATTGTTTCCTAATTTCTAAGGTTATCTTACCGAATATATTTTGTAGGGTCTTTTTAGAGCTTGTGCCTAAATAAAAAAAATTATCCTAATTTTTTTGAATTTAAAGTTAGATCTGGCTAGTAAGAGCTTTAGATCTTCAGATTTGGGAGCAAAGTCAAACTTATGCTGTTCAGATCTGACAAATCTGCAACTCTTGTGCATAGATCTGTAAATATATTGTATAGATCTGTAATTTACATGTGTAGATCTGAAGTTTTGTAACATAATTTTGAATTCTAACATTTGGGTTTTTAGGATTTTCTCTATTATTGTACATATTGGGTATTTGGTTTTTCTTTTTTCACTTGTGTAGGAATAGATCTGAAAAATCAACCAAGAAAATCTTCATATCTGAGCTAGATCTAGACCTTGGAGGGCAAGATCTGGGCTCAATATTTGTTTGCAGGAATAGGTCTGAAAAATCAGTCAAAGAAATCTTCAAATCTGAGTCAGATTTAGACCCTGAAGGGCAAGATCTGAGCTCAATATTTGTTTGCAGGAATAGATCTGAAAAATCAACCAAGGAAATCTTCAGATCTGAGCCAGATCTAGACCTTTGAGAATGTATAGGCTTTTGAGACTATTTTCACAGGATTTTGGTCTCCAAAATTCTAATTTTCAAACGGCAACATTATCTCAAAATTTCAAGAATTTTCAACTGTGGGATCTTCAAAGCCTTGGGCTAAGGGTTTGATCTCTAAACCCTTATTTTCTGCAAATTTTATTACAGCAAACAAATCACAAATAATTAGGCCCTAAAAACACATTTTATATGGTCAAAATTGTTTAGAATTGCAAAATATTCATTTTCAGAATTTTTTGCTATTTAGGCATCTTTAATTTTGCCTAGATCTGACTTTAAAGCTTCCTGGAAATTATTGCATAAATGTGAAAAATCAGATCTGAACATTTCTGATGCATATCTTAAATAAGGTTTAAAAATTTTGAATTTTCAATTTTTTCTGCAAAACTTACTATTTTTAGACATAGTGAGGATCATTTTCAATATTTTCAGTTTGCTGATTTGTTATCAATTTACTGTTGTTACAAACTTATTAGTTCTGAAAATCACTGAATCAAACTCTCTTAACGCCTTAAAATTGAAATTTTCAAGTTTTAATATATTTTTGTTATTTCTGGAAGTATTTGGTAGCTATTTTGAGCAGTTTTATCTTGTTGATCTATCACTATTTCACTGTTGAAATAAAAATATCAGATCTGAAATTTCTTTTAATCAAGCCCTAAAAATTGATTTTTCTTCAAGTTCAGCAATTTTTACTATTTTTAATCATTTTGGGTATTGGTGTCGGTATCGTTTGTTTGCTGATCTATTGTTTAAATTACTGCTGCAATTTATATTTCATATCTGAAATCTTGCTGAAGAAAATATCCTAAGTTTAACTATAGGAGAAAATTAAAATTTAATTGGATTTGCATTATTTTAGAATATCGTTCAATCCATAAATTATTTGATGAAATGTTTATTTAACGTCTAACTTTCATGGTATATCTGGATGAATAATTACTGAGATTTAAGTGCTAGTAAATTTCATATGTTTCAGTTGGGTTTGATGATCATTGGCATCTGAGTTTTGGAACGTGTTCTATCAATTAAAATTGCCTAATGTTTAATTAACTTTTGTTTCATTTACTTGAATTACTGGATGTTTATTGAATATTAATGTTTCGGAAATCTTTTCAAGTGTGATTGATATTTGATTTTGAGAGCTCTATTGTAGATCTGTATATCTTTTAATCAAGTAATTTTGGCATCTTCATAATTGACACTCTCGCTTAAGTACTTAGTGGTTAGATCAGATTATTTATAATTTAAGTGCTTTAGGTTTTTTAACATTAACTCTCATCTTCGAAGCTTGCTCCATCTCGCTCCTTCAAATTGTTTTCCTTGCATTTTGCATTCTAAATTAACATTGCATAGCAGCAGTTTCTCATCAAGTACTTGGTTGTAATTTCCTTAGCAAGATAGTTGACTCCATAAGGCACTGGTATCAATCTTTCCAATTCAATCGAATCATTTAATCTTGCTAGATCTTTTATAAGTATTTGGTCGTTAAACTGTGTCTCCCGAACTGGTTGGTTCCCAATGAGTTCTCCTTCATTCCATTTCCATAGGTTCTACCCCTCGTTAGTCTGCTATAAGGAGACAACTTAAATAGAGAGATTGGGGATCAGGGTGACAGCCCCCGATTTGAGCTGTTGTCACGGTGCCTAAACATTCTGTGCGACAACAGGGTTTTTCCAGGGACTTATGTATAAATATCCATGTGTCACTTTGTTGGATGAGCGTATTATTCAGTAAATGATCTGCATGTGTAGACTGTAGTTGTGTTTATTTCGTTATTTTCTGAATCTATTTTCTGGAAATAACTTATAATATTTTAAATCAAGTAGGAGAAATAAACCATGATACTGTAGTAGAATTTTCACATGGTATCAGAGCGATAGCAGATCAAGTTGAATCTCCAGCAATCAATTGAAGAAATATTTTTTCTGTAGGGTGGCAGAAGAAGCAAAGGGCAACTTGACAGCAGAAGAACACAAATCTAGAAAAGGACAACGTTGAAGTTGGAGAAGGCCATCAGGCTTACGTAGAGCCCTCATAGGCCAACGTAAGGACTGCATCACCCAGTCTAGGGTTACCCAGTCCACTTCTGAGCAGTGCTGAGGCTACGCTAGGTCAGTCAGTGAGACGCAGTCCAGTCATTTCTTCAGTAACAGAAAAGTTTTGGCAAGATCTGGAAGCAATGCTTCAGATCTTCAGCAGTGCTGGTGGGGTGGAGATTCTGCAGGAGCAAAATTGTGCCTAGCTAAGTCAACAAAGGCGAGAGGAAGACAGTTACTTAGAAGATTTGAGCCAAACAGATCTGAGATTCGATTAGGAGGATCAGAAAGTGTTGTTCGATTATGTTTGGGTGAAAGATTTCCAGAGGGAAATCAATCTTCAGCAGAAGCAATTACTAGAGGGTTTCTAGTCACCAAGAAACCCAGATCCAAAGGGAGAAGAAGGATTGTTTCTGTCAGATCTGAGCAAGATGGCTTGATATGGACTGAGTGATCAGGATAGACTGGACGGCATGTCCAACTATGTTATTTGGAGGGCCAGAATCTTGTCAGTTCTGGATGAGTATGGTCTCAAAGATCATGTAGAGAAGGTTCTTGATGTACCAACCGATGCAAATCCACTAAAGAAGTATGAAGAAAATCACGTGCGAACTAAGCGTTTGATCATAAACAGAGTCAAGAACCACGTTATAACTCATATTGCTGGAAAGACTACAGCGAATGACATGTGGGTAGACTTGGACACGATGTACCAAGGAGGCTTTGTCCAACGAAGGATGCTTCTGGAAAACTAGATGTGGTTGTTCCAAATGATGAAGGGTGAAGAGATAGATCCATTCCTCTTCAGGCTTCAATATATCTGAGATCAACTGGTTGGCATAGGCGCTACTCTAGATGAGGGGCTCTTAGTGAGGACTGCCCTGAATGCAGTCTCAGAAGATTGGGAAACGTTTGTCCAGAGCATTCTGGGAAGGGCAGTGTTACCATCATGGGATAACATGTGGGTTATCCTCTGCCAAGAGGAGATCAGGAGGATCACCAAGCAGCAGAATATCAGTGGTGGAAGCGAAAAACCAAAGTAAAAGAGGAGGATGATGCAGCCCTTGCATCAAGGGAAAAGAAGCAGCAAGGGAAGAAGAAGAAAGACCTTTCCAAGGCCTGGTGCTTTAACTGTGGCGATCTTGGACACTTCACCAACACTTTTCCTAAGAAGAAGAACAAAGGATCTTTTGATTCCAAGGCTGCAGCAGCAAAGGAAGATGGCTCTGATGATGATGCGGCCATGAGTGCTCATGTGCCTCGAGAGAAGAGGTGGTGTGACATGGATCTGTAGAGTATCTACAGACAGTGTGGTGGGATCCTTGAGTCAGTCCTACTATTGGATCACATACAAGCTACAGGAGCCTTAAGACTGTAGTGGGATGAGTCGGGAGATGGTTGCAGAAGGTCACATTGAAGCAGAAGGGGGAGCTTAAGAGCTAAAGAGGGAGTAGCGTAATGCAGAGGCAGCAGCGCAGAGGGGCTGATGGGACTTCAACAACGCAGAGAGGTTGTGCTCACACAATGCAGTGTTGCAGCATGGCAATGCCTTCAAGAGGACAGCGTAAATCAACATCCAGGGAGCTTCAGTGATGGAAGACAACTTGACTTGTCTGTCAAACAGTTGGGCAGAAGTCTTTCAGTTGCTTACTTCTTGGAAAATGCAGCAGATAGCAGTGATAGTGCTATGGGTAGCATGATGCAGCAAGTTGAGAGGGTGCTGCAGTACAAATGTGGCAGTGTCATTGGCAGTGGAATGGGCAGCAGTACAAAGATAAGCAGTGCAGTGGATGGAGGGCAGTAGGCCAAGTATCAGCAGCACATAATCCAACTTCAAGATCTTGTAGTGCATGGTGTGAATGCATTGCTAGAGCACACTCCGTGCTAAGAGGGAGTGTTGAGATTTTGTATAGTTGGTGTAACATCGGGTGTGCTCTAGCGCTGAAATTTTGTGGAGGGGCTAGGATACACTTGAACTCCAAAACCCAGAAAGTGTTTTGAGAAATTTCAGTTGGTGTTCAAGTTATTCAAATAATTAATTATTTTAATGGATTTCCTATGTCTAAACTTAGGAAAATTAAAAAATTAAAGTGAATTAAGTAAAACATGTGCTGAAATGTTCTAAAAGACACAGATCAAGCAGTCTTTTAATTTCAGCCATTGATGAATGATTTAATCTCAACCATTGAAGGGTTCAACGAAAAAGTATAAGAGAAAGGCTTGAGGGTCAATTGGAGACACACACACAGTTGCAGAGCTGAGAAATAGATCTGGAATTCTAGGGCAAGTTTGCTAAGAATTTCTAGAGGAATTTTCTGCAGCGAGGGGTAGTATTGGCTAAGGGGATGATCTGATCCCAGAGCCAAGAGTCAGTAAGAGGCAAAGGAGCAGCAACAAGAACAACGCAGAGAAGCAGAATAGCAGCTACGTAGGTGTTGCGCAGCCGCTATGCAAGAGAGCTCAGAGGCTCCAGAGGGCTTTAGAAATTACGCAGAGGGTCTCCAGGGCCAGCATAAGGCCTGCGTCACCCTCTCAGGGGTTACGCAATCCCTCTCTGGGCAGCGCAATGGCATTCTGAGGCTAGCAGGGCTGACGCTGGGGCTTCAGGGGCAGTGTTGGGGTTTCTAGGGCCAGATCCGGGCTGAGTCTTATAAATCCCATTTGAGGGTGTGGATCAGTCAGATATTTGGCACTAGAACAATAAGTTAGCTGCAAATTTGATTTCTTTTATTCTCTATCGGGTTTTCCAGATGTGGAACCTAGATTTACTATACTTAGAATCTACTTAATAAAATAAACCCTCATATCTGTTGTACCGGTTTTCCCGCTTTGGGTTTTTCCAAGGTCTTATGTCCAAAAATCCATGCGTCACTTTGTTGGATGAGCGTATTATTCATTAAATGATCTGCATGTGTAGACTATAATTGTGTTTATTTCGATATTTTCTGAATCTAATTTCTGGAAATAACTTGTAATATTCTAAATCAAGTAGGAGAAATAAACCATGATACTGCAGTAGAATTTTCACAAAATCATCCCATATCCTCCTCCAATCTAGAAGATACTCTCTAGCAACAATGCCATCAGTGAATCCATCCCACTTTTTGGGAAAACCACTCAATGTTGTCCTCACCAACTGGTCATCAGGGATAGCCTCTCCCACTGTAGCCAACTCATCTCTCACTCGTGTGATCTTGGTAAGGTTAGCCTTGGTCATCTTAGTGTTCCCTAGTTTCTCACGTAACACCATCTTCCTAGTCTTATTGGTGCTCTGGTAAAGTGTTATCAGGGATTCTCACATCATAGGCAAACTTCTTCCCTGATACCTGAAGTATAAGGTGGTCTTTAATTGCATCAAGAAGGATCCTCTTAGTCTTCACCTTGTGCTTGTTCAATTCTGCCAGCTGAATAGGATCAGTGGGTGGACCGTGTTACTGCACTCTCTACAATATCCCACAACTCAAACTCCTCAAGCAACAAGACTATCCTCTCCTTCCATGGACCAAAATTTTCAACCCCACTCAACCTATCCTCCACCCTCAAACAAGTGACCATTTGACTCTCTCAACCAAAACAACTCAACAATGAAACTGAACAAACAATCTCCCTCTCAACCACAGATCTCTGGGTAGATATCCTGTTTTATGCTAGCTGGTTGCACTCTGTCAGCTGTAGGTTCACGTGGTGCTTTGATACCATGTAGAAATTTTAGGTCCTATAGTCCCACCTTGTTTCAATTTGTTTTTTCATCAAGTTTAATGCCCAAACCCCATATTCATTGTTGATTTAAACTTGAATATAAAATTCAATAGAAACGCTAGAAAGTACCACTACTTTTTCACTTTCCGCTGATAAAAAAATTTCACAAGCATGCACAATTTAGACACTTGATTTTTGGTCAATCAAACCCTGGAAAAACCCTGAAGGGAAAACCAGTTGGAAGAGAATTTTATTTGCTTTTATCAGAGAAATTTTACAGCAATAAATTCACAACAGGAGTACTTATCTCTGTCCTTGGAATTTGAACCAGCTCCTAGAAACTCGTGCCACTATCAGGAAATCTGTGCCATAGTCCAGAAATCTCTGGTACTTTCCAACCTTAAAAATCATGCCACTGTTTAGTGCACAGGCCCTCTATTTTTGTGCCTCTGTATGCCCTTTTACCTCAAAATTCAGGCCATTGTCTCAATATTTCTGCCTTGAAATTTGTGCTTCTGACCAGCCATATCCGCCTCAAATTTGGTGCTGTC
Organism: Pinus albicaulis; assembly: GCA_034641835.2. Taxonomy (NCBI): domain Eukaryota; kingdom Viridiplantae; phylum Streptophyta; class Pinopsida; order Pinales; family Pinaceae; genus Pinus; species Pinus albicaulis. The sequence goes on along the minus strand of CM076581.1, from coordinate 41,542,103 downwards.
AGACATGACTTTTTTGCTTTGAAACCTGTGCCACCATCTGACAATCTCCTCCTCGAGATTCTTGTTGTCAGTGCAAATAAATGCATGGAAATGCACACAGGTCCTCAAAAATTGCACTGAGTCTCTGCCCTTGATTTTCGAGCTATTGTACTGTATGTGCCTCCTCGATTTGTGTGTTGTTGGTTCTCTCCAAGCTGCTGTAGGGTCTCTTCTCTCTCAGCCTCCTCTTCCTCTCTTCTCTTCTCCAACTCTACAGTTGATGATGAACCTCCTCTTTGACTTTTTCCTCCTTTTTAGTCTCTCTAATAATGAGAAGACCTATCCCTAAGATCAATGGCTGAGAGTAGATCTCAGCTTCTCTTGATCAAGGGGGGAGATCTAATCTCCCATTGACAACTCATGTTTTCCCCTTCATTAATGACCCCCTTTAGTCACTTTAATAACTTGTTGTACCATGTATCTTTTTGCCTCACAAAGTCACTTCAATATTATAAAGTACAATGTACTTTTAGAATTCAAAGTGACTAAAAGGTCACATGACTTTAATAATCACATAAGGAAGCTATTCAGGCACTATTGCCAATATCAGTGATGTTTGGTCAGTGGACAGTTGTGCTTCTAGGCACATGACTGGTTTTCGATATGCTCTCACAGATTTGACAGAAAGGGATTCAACATTACAGGTGGAACTTGGAAACAACACCAAGCATGCAGTAAAATGAGTTGGAACTGTTTTGTTTCAGCTGGAGTCTGGAGACTCTCTACACATGAGAGAAGTTTTGTTTGTGCTAGGATTGAAGAAGAATTTAATCTCTATCTCTGCAATAGAGGATAGAGGTTACGAGGTTGCATTCATGGATGGTCAAGTTCTTTTATGGCCTAAGGGTTCAACCATAGGCTCAGCAGAAGTAATTGGTATTCAAGAGGGAGGATTATAGACTGATAGGACGACTAATCCAAGCATTTGTGAGTCATAACTGAGTCATAACTAGAGAAGTTCCATTTGCAAGTCTTAACGAGAGACAATTCCAAAAAAAGTAGACTTAGGATAGATTTATGCCTTTATAATACATTAACACTGCTTTTGTCTTTGATGATCTTTTTTTCTTGTTTTCAAAGATGAATCCTTCCTAGAAGGGAGTGCATGTAATGCACCTAATCATATTAATTATAACCTGGAAGGTTGTGTACTTTAGCATGGTCATGTCCCTTAAGTACTATATGTATGTGTGTGTATTCTTGACCACATATCATTCATCCATTGTATCATTCACATTTAATGTTAATTGTTTCTGTCCTTTTGACAATATCGGCTTGTCCTTTTTATAAACGGCTATGGCATCCAGTGTCTAGTGCTACATATGTCACAAACTTAGTACATTTGATCAAAATTTATCCTTGGATGATGCTTAGAGGGTTTTGAAGTTTTGAACACATTATGTTTGTTATAGACCATTGTGTAAATCATGTTTTAATATTCATTGGAACTAGAGCAGAGGTGTGATTGCTGCAACTGAAAGGAATAACCTTGATAGTAGGAATGTATTTTCTTTGTTATAGAGCAACTAAATATAGTAGGAATGTTCTAGAGTGATTCTTCCTCTTTCTTAGCATGTACTTCGAGATTTGTTAAGTAACTTTATGCACAAGCTGGCTTGGGGTTTATGACCAACTAGCCTTCATGTATAAATCTAATATGACGATCTAATCAGATATTTTGCATATGATTTTAAAATGTGTTACATCCATGTAGCATCTAGATGCAAAGCCTAGCCTCAGAAGTGTCTCAAAGATACATATCATATATGGGTAAGCCAAACGTCTGTTGGGTAACTTATGGCATGTCTTTGAGCATATATGTATTTGGCATGGTGTTTTCCATAAAAATGAATTGAAATAGTTATTTAATCCAACTAGTCACCATATTAGTGAACCTGAGTTAGTAACCTGAAAATCCTTAATAAGAATGCACACATCACTTTTGTGTTTATAAATTTTCCCAAATATGGTTTTAATCCTTTCAAGATTAAGAATTTTGTAAATTATATTTCTGGAGAGTTTTTACTTTTGGGGTGCTTTGATTGCTGCTGCGTACAGTGCCCTCTTTGTAGACAGATTTTACAGAGACTTACAACATTTTCCTCATGTTTGCAGGCTTCCAGCAGAAACTGGAGGCACTTCACAAGTACTTTGAAAAATGGAGTCTACCAATGTGGAGTAAGTATTTTTTTGTCTTTTTTTATGTGTTTATTTGTAATAAGGATTTTTGTATTAGTGCCAGAAATAATTATCTGTGTCCTACAAAGTGTTAAATTTTCAGTGCATGGTACAGATATCAGCACTTAGAAACCTAAAACACTAGGAAACTGAAAACTTGAACTCCTCTCAATCAGCAATCTCTGATCATTAAATCTGTAATATGCAAACACTCAAAATGCAAACAGCAAACACAAAGTTGTACTCTCAATCACATCTATGATCTATTGAACTCTGAAACAAGAAATACATTGCAATAGTTCCAAACTTAATGATTGCTAACACTCTTAACTGCCTATTTTTTTAATACAAGAAGAAAGGCTAGAGGATTACAAAATTAGTGCAAGCCTTGAATCTAGAATCCCTAATTATAAATGTCTAGAAAAGTATGCTATAAGCAATATGCTTAGCTAAGTAACAGCAAGAGAGAGCTGTCTAATTGGGTAGCCTTACCTATTCTGGCAGTTTCCCTAAGCTTAAGTGATTTTGCTATATCTGGAAAAAAGCAAATTTAATCCTGCAAATGTTAAAAATAGTACAGCAACTGTAATTCTGGAACATTAAACAAAATTAGCGAATCTGCTATAAACCTGCTTCTAAAGTTAGCATATGAATGCACTCCTAACTCTGACTATAAGACTGTTAAATTCAATGTTCCACCAAGTATCCTGGAGGTGGGAGCGAGGGGGCGAGGGAGCGCGGGAGCGGCCTATGCAAAAGCTCCCTACCAATTTTCAGGAAACGTGGGGGGACGTCGGGGTCATAAAAATTATAAAATTTAATATTTATAATGTAACTGTATTTTTGCAAGGAATGTATATATAGTCATCATACACTTACATCATGAAAGATAAATCATAAATGATAAAATTATAAATCGATGAATGATGAATCATATAACTGAAACAAATTTAAAAGTTAAAAGTTAAAACATACATCATACAATCATACATCTAAGTTTGTAAGTTTGCAACTATATAATCATTAATGTAACTACTAACCATGTACAATGAAAATAAAGTTTAAGATATCATATGACATATTATATCAAGATTTAAAATAAAGTTTAAACTGAAGTTTACAACTCAAGTCTGAAACATAAAACTTAAAAGCAAATAAGTTATGTCTGAAACATAAAACATAACATATGAATATCAAATGATATCATCATAATGATAAATGAGCATAAATGCTCAAGGTAATGCCCCACTATTATCTGCATTCAACTTCTGCACGAATATATCAGGATCAACCATGTCACCATCTGAATCAGAATCACTTGGATTGCTAAACATGCTAAGTGGCACACCAACTTTTAACAAGAAACCATAAACTCAAAGGAGCATGAGGGGGCGTGAAGGGGGGTGTGTGGGGGCGTGAGGGGGCGTGAGGGAAACGTCCCCTAGAAGTCCCCAAGACCCCGGAGCGCGAGGAATCTAGACCCCTAGGTGGGGGGGCGAGACCCCGTGTAACACTGGTTAAATTCCTGATGAGGCTTTGACTAATGCAGCAGTGTTACCTACAACCATCTCTGCCACACAGTAATCATGACAACTATGGATCTGCTACACTGTGCTACAGTAAAAGAAAACAACAACTAAGCAATCAGGGATAGAAAACTAACACTCTTTGTGAGGAAGTTGTTCTCAACTAAACCCTGTCTCTCCCTTATATTTCAAACTTTCACTTTCCAGGGGCTTCAACAAAATATCTGCAACCTGCGAATTTGAAGGAGCATACCTAAGAAACACTGCTCCCTTATGAACACTTTCTCTGGGTAAATAGTATCGAATATTAATATGCTTAGAGCAATCATGAGACAGTGGATTCGCAGAGAATCGTATGTAACTTTAATTGTCACAGTAATCAATATTAGCGTCCAACATAGATGACCTCACAATGAGCAGACCAGCGATGGATTTTGCCTCTGTTAAACTGAGTGCAACTTCGCACTGATTACTGTTGAACCAGTGTATCACACTTAAAACCCAAACTGAAACAACACCTAAAGTACTCTTCCTATCCCATCCATCTCCTACCCAGTGAGAATTAACCAAACCATGCAACATCAGCTCATCTCCCACATAACTTACACCATAATGTTCTGTACCCTTCAAGTATTCAAGGAATTGCTTTGCACTTTTCCAATGAATCTACCTCTGCTCAACCATTTACTGCCAAAGCATATATCATCTGCAGTATTAACAAGATACATAAGGGAACCAATCCAATTCTGAATCTAATTTGTAAATAACTTCAGATTTGGAATCCCTCATCTGAGATATCTGCGAAATCTTCACTGTATACTTTCCCTACCTAATATTATAGTTATCCTAAGTTCATGCACTTCTATAACTGGAAAAAGCAAATTCAACCCTAGAAAAGCTAAAAATAGGACAGCAACTTAATTCTGGAATACACACAAAATTAGCAAATCTGCCAAAATAAACCTACTCTTATCGTTAGTGCATGCATGGTAAATCACTCCCAATCACTGCTCTGCACAGGAATCATGACAAGTCTGGATTTGTGACACTGCACCCTATTGAAGGGGAACAACAACCAAGCAATCAGGTATATAAAACTAATACAAAGCAGGATAGTTCATTATGAGAGGCAGGTGTGTTTAGAACCCCATACCTTAAAAGGCAGGATTCCCTTTTGTGAAGGTCATTTTGAAATGAAACTTACAATTTGTAATATGACAAATCTGTTACTTTTTCAAAATTCTCCCAAAGCAATCAAAATATCAAATTGAAACTCATTACATGTGAGGTGCTTCCTTTGATTTTCCTTTTTCATTTGAAGAGGAAAGTATTCACCGCCCTTTATTCCAAAGGGCAATGCAGTGTTCAAATTTGATACATCTCTGACACTGGCCACTTTTATTGCCTAGTTTAATAAAAAATCAGATGAATTTCTGCTTGTTATAGTTTTATAATCAACCTTTGCTTTTGTATGACAGGACCTGCAGAAATAACAATGTAGCTCAAGTTTGAGTTTAGTGGCAAATGATCATATCGACAGAAGGCAGTATGTTGGTGACATTGCAAAGACACAACATTTGTTTTCAATGTTGGCAGTGGCATAGCATGTTATTTTGTAGTGTAAACAGAACAGATCCTTGCACTGTGCTTGTGCATAAGAATCTTTTCTAACCATTATAATGGGCCCCCATGTTATTGAAGCTTTAACTTTACAATGTATAAGTCCCTGTGATCCTCAGAGAACATTTTCTAATCATTATTTTGTTACAGGAAAATTAATGTCATCTGGATATCTAGATGATACAAAAAATTAATTTTGTTGGGAGCAAGTGTATGGTTTAATCTATGGGGAGTTCAGGAAACGTGATTTATTATGATGTATTTCCAATCCATGCACGGTATGGAAGAGATTAATATGTATATTCATGAAGCTCATGAAAGTTATAACAATGTCTGACTCGTGAGAGACTATGTTGATATTTATCACAATGAGATGTCACTTGTGAGGAGATTGTAGCAATCTCTCTAAAACTAGAGGGTGGGAATCTTGAACATGGTGATTGAAAACCATTGTCAAGTTTTGTGTTGCCTGTATTCATTAGGTTTTACAAATGAAACTTCTGCTAGTTTGTTAACTGTTATTAATGATACAACTTAGGTGTTTGTAACTAGCTCTCGTGCATGATCTGCAGTCATAATTTTCAACTTGTTGCCTAGATTAGAATTCTTCTGAAGAGGCTAGCAGAAGGTTGATAGGAATACATTTAGGGTACCCTAGGATAAGTTTAGTGTTCTTATACCCAACGTTGCCTAGTGTTTTCCAATAGGCATCATTCTCCTTGGAGTCATTGCCATATAAATATTCAATGTGGTATGGTATATGTCCATGTAGAGTAGGAATTTATATTCTATCTAGATTCAATTCATCATGTCCACTACAAAAAAATGGATTCAAATACAACAAATTTTAAAAGAACGTTGTTTATAGGGAAATAAATGTGTGTTTGTTCATGTGCAAAAACAACCATGAGATGATCAGACATAACAAAAAAACTTCATATTACCATTCATGAATTATGAGCCTAAAAGAGAGTTAGCATTGTAGTTCATCATCACTATTATCTAGTATCATATGATACAATGTTTTAAAATGTAAACATAAATGAGTGAATATGTGCAAATTGCAAAATTAGTGCCCTACTATTGTCTTCAATGTTCATAACTTTGTTATAAATTGCAATTACATGTCATCAAAAATATCTTCATATACATAATAAGTTCCATGTCATGACCCTTCTTAGATGTTAAGCAGAATTTATGATTGCAGACAAAGATGAATTCCCTAGACCTAGTGGACTGGTCTAGAACAATAGAAGACAAAGAATATAAAGTTTTCCTTGGAGAGGTTAGAGAATGGAAAAGAGGCCTGCCTTGAGTCTGTAGCAAGCTTTCCTTTCCTCCTTGCTTGTAAGCTCCAATTGTAGCTTCAAGTGTTATAATTAGAACCTGCACACATGACTAAAACAAGCAAACGATCCACAACAACCAAGTAGCATAGTCTAACATCCTTATTCAATGAATCAGCAAGGCATTGAAATACATGAGTGCAAACATAACATGATAAATATAGGAAAACAATATACTCTTTGTATTAATAGAAATAGGAGAGAGTTTACAATGAAGCAACAAAACTTATAGGCTTGTTGACTTTTAATTGTAAAAATACACAAGAGGTATTTGTAATAATAAAATGTATTAATATATAAAATGTATAAGTGATGATAAATGTTATAGTGAGGGCTCGCTTATATACCTAGGTAGGTGCCCTTTCATAAATGGGCATGTCTTTTAAACATGCATTTTCACTTAACTAACGACTATCTAAAATAATCATCATTTGATTATTATTTACATTTTTTTCTTCGATTTGTTATGAATTATATTCATAACATTGATTCCTTCGAAAATATTTATCTTCAAACCCTATTCACTAATAATTCATTTATCTTGTGCTTGTCATCTCGTCATATATAACTATAACTTGACGCCACTGGTACTTTGTCTTGTATAATTTTGCGAGTGATATTGTTTTGAATTTCGGGTTATCGATTTTTTTTTCAACTAGGGTGCTTATCGGACCACTAGTTGAAAACATTTTTGCATATAATTGAGTAACAAGTAGTGAGCGATGGTAGGCACATGTGGAAGGCCAAGTGGTGTCTCCACGTAGATTCCAAGTGGAAGTAATGATGACATGGTAGCATGTGGGAGTGACACGTGGCAGGGGTATTCAATGTTTTGGATGGCCAAATGAATGAGTGGAAAGTGACACATGGTGGTACACATCAATGGAGAACATGTGGCGTGCTCTGGTTGGTTGACATGGATTGACACATGACATATTATGACATGGCAAATGATGTGGTGAAACCTCAGGCTTTGTGCCTCGGACTGATTTTGTAAGGGATTTTAGTGTTAAATATTTTTTTTTGTTTATTTATGAAGGTGGGGCCATAAGCCACTACCCATTTTCCAATAGAAAGAGGAACAAACATTGTGAATAGTGAAAAATGGTAGAGCAGTAAGTAGTGAGGCACTAGATAGATATTTTCTCATTAAGGCGCAGTATTGCCAAATGATAGTCTTGGCCATTGGCCACCGCCCATCGGCCAGAGAATAGAACATGCGGCCAGTGATGAGTGATATTTAAAGCTCATGGTCATTCTCAAGGTCACAGGGGACTAGAGTTGAGTGCTTAAGGGTTAAAGCCCATTGACCATCGGCCATTAGACTTGTCTAACCAATTTACGTAGAAAAGGTTTGATCGTCCAATAAGCATAAGGTTTTAGCTCCTTATGGATATAGACTTGGTCACAGTGCTCAGTCATATCATATGCTTTCATGCAGCTAAATATAACCCCCATAGACCCAAGGAACCAAGTCTTATCGGGATCGTCTAGACCAAATTTCCAACTAGGAAAAATTAAAATAATATATTTTGAATTGTCGACCCTACCATGGTTGGTTGCTTTGAAAAACAATAAATAAGATAGAATGCTTTGGAGGTGAGTAGAATTTGGAAAGTGGAATAATAAGGAGGCATTTCGGTGTGTTGTGTTTCGGAGGAGAAAAGAGAGCAAAACAATTTAGAGGAATGAAGTTTGTAGAAGACGTGTGATTGTGGAAGAGGTCAAAGAATAAATCCAAGAAATACATGTGAAATTGAAGTATGCAGTGGAATATGTAACTATGATATGTTGAAATATTGTTGGAATTATGAGTTGTAAAGAAGAGGATTAGAGTATGGATTTCAAGGAATCAAAGAATGTCAATACAGAGCAAAGAGGAAAATTGTAAGGATTTTGGACAGAACAGAAGATACAGAACAGAGATTGATGTGTAGAATTGAAAGGTGAGCTGGAAGAGACACAAATTGAATCTGAAATCAAGAAAGTTATATAAACAAGAACATATGTGGATTTGATAAATTTCATAATCTACTAAGAAAAGCAGGTTGGTGCATGTAAAGATCAGGGAGTGGGTGCTTCTTCCAGGTGGATGCCTATAAAGTTCAAGGAGTGGATGCTTCTAAAGTTTAGGGGTTTGGTGCCTCTTTCAATTGGGTGCTTGTAAATTCATGGGAAGTGTCTCCTTTGCCAGTAAATCAATGTAAAAGTAGGTTGGTGCCTACAAGATCAATATATATATATATATATATATATATAGAGAGAGAGAGAGAGAGAGAGAGAGAGTATTTCTATGTTGCTAATATGATTGATATAATATATGCATTGAAGTGTTTTAATTGGTTAAGATTAGTTATTACACTAATTCACCCCTTGCTCCCCCTCCCCCCCCTCAATATAATCATATTTCCAACACTTTTGGAATTGTTAAATGTGCTTTGTAATGGGACCGTTGGAATTATTAAAATGGATCGAGATATAACTAAATCATTTTTTCTTTCACAAAACCATTTATAACATACATGTTGGTCTTGTTCTAAAATCATGGATTCAATATTTCACCTTTATAAAGCTATCACTTGTTGTAAATCAAAGTATTTTTGCATCTAAAATATCCATGTTATAAGATCATTACCATCAAACTTCTTCATATCAATCTTTGGAATGTGGCAGTTCCTTGGTGATAACCTGAAGCCTTGATAATATGGATCTTGGATTGAAAATTCAATATTATGGTTATGTGATTCAATATTTGTGCTCTAATTATGATAAGATATTTCCCATAATTTATTGAGTTTCAACACAATGGTTCTCCTTGTTTTCATTATTTCATTGGATCTCAATATCCCCTTTAAGAAACCTCTCCAAGAGAAGATTTTCCATGGTATTCATGGATTTTTCTATTGCTTCCTTACTTTCATTCATCTTATTTTCTATTTATTCCTTATTTTCATTTGTCTTCTTTCCTATCCCTTATTTTCTTTGATTTTCCTTTCTATTCTTTCCTTATTTTCATTTCTCTAATTTTCTGTTATCTTTTAAGTTTTCCTTGAAAACCTAATAAATCCACTTGCTAAACATACTACTATACATTTCATTGATTTTCTTCTCTATTTGAGATAACCTAAATTATAAGCCTTCGCTTTCTTCATAATTCAAGGATGAGCCTTCAATAGGTTTAATTGGTGTTGTAGCTTTATGTGAGAAAATAATAATAATGCTCCTTTTTATCACAACTTGCAATCACCAAAAAAAAATGGATATTCTAATCAACATTTAGGTCACTTGTAAGTGACATAACTTTAAAACCTTAATTTGGAGAATATTTGAATGGCTGAAGTTTTTCTTAATATATCTCTGTCATTTGAGTCCTAGAAATAAAACTTTGGTCCATAAAACTTCAATATATATCTTCTACAATTCCACAGGTTCCACAAGTGTGACCAGAACTTGATGATCCAATTGAAAGTTATGGTAACTTTCCCAAAACTTGATGATTTTTAGCATTTTCCCACACACAAACTTGTGTAATGTGCTACATGTCCAATTCTTCAAATATAATTCTAGAATTTGTAGCTAAGGTACTTTTGTATGTCTCTTGATATCTTGGAATATTTCACATTTTGAAAATTCCCATAAAATAAGATATAGTAAAAATACCAAGCCAACCTATTTAAAATTTATTTCAGGATTATTCATAAACCCAATCTTCCATAGGGTATAACTCTGAAAGTAGAGTGAAAACATTTCTAGAATTTGAAACAAATGTTCTTCGATATTTCTGCTTAATATTATCTAAGTTTCATTATGTGAAACTTCTCGTGAAAATGTTATAGATAAAATTTCACAATGACTTGTTTGAAGTAGCAAAACCCTAGGATCATGAGCTCTAATACCAAATGTTATGAGCCTTGCACATTAAAAATTAAAACAAATAAATAATTGCAGTTTTCTTCGGGTTGGGGAGGGGGGGTGGGGGGGGACATCCTTATAAAATGAATATGATGTACAAGATAAGATTTGATGATCCTAAGACTCAATCTGCTGAGTGAATGAGTGAGTGTGTGTGTGTGTGTGTGTGTGTGTGTGTGTGTGTGTCTACGTGTCTATAAGAGACAATGGGTACAATTATAATAAAATGGGGTGATTCTAGGTTCTAGCCTACATAACAATATAACAATAGAAATGCAATCACTCAATATCTAGTGCTTAAAAAGGGGTTTTAGGGTTACATGAGCCATATATAGGGCTTAACAATATATTTTCTTATGATAGACTTTATATCTATTAGGTTTAATAATGAGATAAAATCCTCTATAGACCCTCTAAATGGATCTCGAACAGAATTTCTTCCTTTTTTCTTCCATGGATGGATAGTAGTGTTAAAGTCACCCACAAAAATGCTACTTATTTTAAAATTAGAATCTCCCAAATTGCAAAGAGAAGACTAGCACATTGATTTTTCTTCATAAACCAGAGACATATAAACATGAATGACATTTCATACCTTCTTAGTAGGAAGATGAAGAAGGTGAATTTCTATTCAATGAAGGGTTTTTTCTCCTGGAGAAACTAAAACATTGAGGACAAAAAGGTGCATAGTCCCCAGGAATCCCCTTGAGGTTTAACTGCATAAGCATTGCTTCCTCACCAAACGTTGTTATTTTTTTGGAGGACTTAGTTTTCACTTATTTGTATCTCTTAGAGAAGGAGGATCTGGGGTTTTTTTATTTTACTAAGATTCAAACTTTTGAGATTTTATTTTGTTTTCCTAGCCCCTACAATTCTGAGAGACCAAATTCATTATTTACTTATGGTTTTTTAGACTCCCTTGAATAGAAGTGATACCAATTTTCTTCCTTTCAATCCATTGGTCTTATTTTAAGATGCCCTCAACAGTTGGATGGGTCCATAATTCCTTATATTTGTGTGCTCTTTCATTTCGAATGTCTTGAATATATTTTCTTATGCTACTTTTTTGGTTTCCCTCCCATTGCCAATTTATTTTTCCATCTCTCCTTCCTATTTTTCAACTACTAATCCTATGAAGAGGTACCCCTAGGGGATTTTAAGAGTTGCATGAGAAATATAAAACTCCTCTTCTTATTATTCAAAGACATGTCCATTCCTATTTGGAGTTGAAACCCCTTCGAGAGGGGGCATTTATTTTGATTCTCCTCACCCATTCCTATTTTCTGCACAGCTCAAAGAGTTATCCATGTTTTACCACATTCTAAGTCTCCTAAAATTTATCTAGATGGTAAAATGCTTCATATATGTTTCCTTTTTTACTATGTTCCATGGCTTTGCTATTGGAGGAACACAATTCCTCAGCCAAATTCTCTGGAGGGGAAGCCTTCCCTTGTACTTGTAGTGTTTGGCCCAGGATCCTTTGAAGGGGCTAGTTTCCTATTTTAGCCTCTATGGCACTTGGGCTATTTCCATTGATCACATTTCTCTAGTTGTTTTCTTTGTTCCTTGACCTTTTGGTAGCTCCTAGAAAAGTTCCCATACTCATGGCATGATGTATATTTGAAGGGTATTTGATCAGAGTCAACAAGTTGAAGAAATATCTAGTTGTTTAAGGAAAGTTACACTTGCTCGAGAATAATTTTCTAGATCTACCTCTACACATATATAGGTAAAAGCAATAATTCCATCCTATGGCTCAGGTCAATCAATATATTTCTTGAGAGCATTACCAATGTTATGAAGTGTTTCCTCGTTCCAAAAATGTAGGGGAAGACGAGGCAACTTAACCCATAGTGGCACAATTGATGGAATATCATTTTCAAGGTTGAAATATGGATTACAGCTATCTACATACAACCCTTGGGCTCTCATAAGTATGGTCCATTTCTAAAAATAGAGTCACAATCAAATTTATCTTCAAATAGAAATGTGAAGAACACTTTTCCACAAAAAAAGCAGATCTATCTTCCCTTTAACCAATGGACATTGATTCTTATCAATGCAATAGTTTAGGGATTTCGGAGAGGGCCGGATCCGTATGAACTACCCAATCCATTCATGATCTACAAGGCAAAGTGACATGGAGTGATACTAATTTGCATTCATTAGGACTTCCAAAATATCATAAGGTATTTTGAAAAAACAAGAGGGGAGCGAACTTTGAAAGCATGGATGGGTTGAAACAATTACATTGAAGACATTGGTGTCAGGGGAAAGAGGGGATGGGGGAGGGATAGGTCCTCCTAATCCCAACATCATGTGCAGTTTAACATGTTAGTAATTGGGGTTTCAGGATTAGTATGTACAACACTCTCAAATCAAAGTTTCAATATATAGATTATAGATATATATTATTATCTATTAGGATTTCTATTAAATTTAAAATTTTCAATATACATTCATATTTTGGATGTGTAATAAGGTATTGAATTTATACAATCAGTTTTTAATGAATGTTGGCATCCAAATAGTGCCTTTTTACTTCTTTGTTGTCTTCAATTTAATTTTCATTTCAAAGGCTATGTTACAATGTGCTTGAGAGAGTCATGTGATGACACATCTACCTAATTAGCAAGATCATGTTTAATTTTTTAACTTTTCTTGTCAATATTTAACATTTCAGTGCCAAAGAGTATGGTTAAACCTTGAATGATATGGGCTCAGTTATAAATTTTTTATGGTTCTAGATTCACTCTTATGATTTTTTGTAGAGAGTTGACTATAAGAATTCATGTGCTTCTTATGCATTCAAGCTAAAGGTTTGATTATGTATGGATGTCAATTTTTGTTTGTAAGCAAGCTAAATTTATATTATTGTGGCATAAAAATCACTACATGCAACATAAATTTTGACCTACCCACATTCATGGCTAATTGTCATAGTATTTTCCTAAAAATAGTAAATGTTGTACTTCCAAAAAGTAGAAGTTGACAAAGTGGACAAACTGTCCCTAGAACCATGAAAAGAAAGATATCTAGCCAAAGATGGAGGAGGCATATATTGTCCCTTCTATTAAGAAGAGAAAGTGAATAGAAAACTTTAAATTCATTTAACATCCTCTTTCTTTGGGTAGAATTATTTGGGGTGTTTCTCCTATTGATATTCATCTATACTAATGGGATTAGTCTAGATGCCCTAATGTGCATCAAAGTGGTCCTCAGTGCCCATGAAGTCCACTAGTGAATCCATCTAATTATTCATTGTGATCTATATGTGGAATATTTATATGCAAAATGCATTTAATTTATTGTCCAAAATATCCATTTTATGTATACATTCAGCCTATTAGCTAGAATTCTTCTCAAAAACCTATGTGATGAACAACTTTTTCATATAATGCAATTCTAGAGTCAAAATGTTTTTGTTTCTTAAATCCTTGAGGAACCAAGATGGGAAGCCCATTACTTGAATTTGACTACCAATTAATCTTTAGTAATTTTTGTCTCTTCTCCCTAATTAAAGCTTCCATTCATAACATCTCTTATTTGGTTGCCTTACTGAAACAACATTGAAAATCAAAGGCTACTTTAGTTGTGTCAAGCTAAGCATGGGTAGGGCACTGTGAGGTTTTAAATTGATTCACTCATTTTTGTACAGCTACTTGTACCTCTTTTATTGTTGGAGGGAACCACTTTGTGGATAACATTACTGTAGAGTCCCAGAATTCTTTTGTTTTAACACCCTTTCACATCCATGTTTTCCTTCTTTTTTCATCACTATCAACCTAATAAAGGCAGTAATCATGTGATTTTGACAAGGTAAAAAAATTATGTGTCATATTTTTCATATTTGCTAATATGCTCTATTGTTTTGTTAAAGATTACATTCAGTTACAGAATTAACATAATTTTGCAGCTATTTCAAAGATCCACAGCTAACTACATTGATAACAGGTTTCATGTGCGCCAGCTCAGCAAAGGAGTATATGGGTAGTTAGAGGATGATTCCTTCATGGATCTTCTCTTGGTTATCCGACCCAATTCATCAAGGAAATCACATAGTAACGCGGTCAATAATGGCATTCAACACGTAGCAGTGCTCAAAAACAGAGTCTGAGAATGTCACGACTTTGTCATTTTTCTTTCCTAAATAGAAAATCGACAGGATAGTGATAGTTGTTTAGGTTTTTAATTTGTATAAGGATTCTAAAGAGACATGTAGGCATAGAGCCCGCGTATTGTTTAAACACACTCTATAAAACCATGATAAATCTGTGTATTCAGGGCGCGCCATCTTTATACTTTTCTAAGTATTTCATTTAGACTTTTCTCTTAATTTGAATACCCTTTTCGTGCATTGATGCATTGTTAGTTTTAAGGAAACCTACTGCGTTGCGGAGGGCCCCTACATGCAGATCGGGGCATTTACTTTCAGTCTTTAGAATTAATTTTAAACGTATTTTCATTTCATAGTTAAAATTTGGTTAATGCTATGTTTTGTATTTCATTTTCAAGCTCATTTTAATTAGTTCGATACTCTGTCTTTACTTGTTTTTTAGAATCACTCTTTAATTTTATTCTTTCCATATTTCAAATGACTCAGTTCATTTCTTTTATTTTGTTTACATTTCAGTAGATAAAAGTTTAGTTCTTCATAGCATTTTGATTTAATCTCAGTTCATTTTTAAGCTCCATGTTTTCATAAAACTAGGACTTGTACAATATTTTATGCTTTCATAATTAATTTAGATTCAGTTCTCTGTTTCGCTATAGCATAAAATCTCAAAAAAAATTGATATATATATTTTAAAAAAAAAAACCAAATAGAAGTTAATCTAACATATCTTTTGAAAAGAGTTATCTCACAAACCTTGTTTGATGACTCAATTAAATTTAAACTAACTATAGGAATAACACTTAATGTAGATGATAGATTTATCTAGCACTAACTTTACTTCAAAACTCATTGATCCATAGAAATTCAACACTAATCCAAAAATTCAAAAAAAGAGATCAAAATTCAATCAGCACTCTAACGACAAAGACTTCTAGCACATATAGTGCACTTGCAATTCATCAATTTACTAACTCTACTCGATAATTCATGCTTACAATTTAAGAAAATTAAATTGAAAAAACATTTTGGTGTCATTGTTGGGGAAGTGTAAATAGAAGTTTTAGAAATAAAAACATGATATGTATAGGGAAATAGATTCTAAAGGTAGGTTTATAGGACGAGGGAGAAGTATGATTCCCACATCATCACTCACTCCACCTCGACCTCGAAGTTCCACGCCACCCACTCAAACTCAAATTCCATACATAGGAGGCTGACATAGACTTCCTGAAGTCCTAAGATTTGAAAACCAACCCAGGGATTCACCTACTTCATCTACCGAAGCTATAATTGAAGAATAAAATCCTACATCCCTAACCACAGAAGTAATCTTCTTATCTTCAACAACAAAACAACTTCTAGAACAAGAACTAGGAGTTCCTAATGAAGAGGAAGAACAAGAAACTCATTCAAATTCTCCATTGATAGAGAAACCAGAAGAATTAGAAAATCTTGTTGTAGAACCAGATACTTACATTAGTTTTGAGGAATCCATAATGGTTGAAGAGGGAGAATGAGAAGTACAAAATGTCAATGGTGAACAACCTAGGATTGGAGGAGGTAGAGGAGGAAATAGAGGAGGTGGAAGAGGAGGAGGTAGAGGAGATATAGAACCTTTTGGATTCCCTATTCTCGATAAGGATACAACATACACAATGAAAAATATCTCACCTTCTATCCTCCCTAAGTTTCATGGAATAATAAGTGAAGATCCAAAAAAAATTATCTTCTAATTTGAAGTATTATGTAGATCATATGATTATCTACATGATGCTCAAAAATTAAAAGTGTTCCTTACTACCTTAAAGGATTCAACATTAAAATGGTTTATGAGTTTAGGAACGATTTCTATAGGAACATGGGCACAAATGAAAGCAGCATTCTTAGAGAAATATAAGGATTACTGTATGCCTCATAACATGAAAGATGAAGTTTTTGAAATGGCACAAAAGGAAGATGAAAATCTTGAAGATTTTGTTGAAAGATTTGTTTATAATATTAAGAAGGAAAAAATGCATAATCTGGATGAGGAAACTTTGAAAGATCTCTTACTCAAATCCATTAGAGATGAGTGGATTGATCTCCTCAATCTACTGGGAAAAGGAGATATTTCTCAGTTACCATTTGCAAAAATTTGTGAGTTATGTGTATATATTTCAAGGGGTAAATCATGAATCAGGAAAATTCCAAAGGATCCTCCCTTATCGAGAATAAATAAATCTACAGTTGGGATAGTTAGTAAGGCAGAATTAGGTAATTTTCTTGATAATTTTAAGAGGGATATTTTAAAGAGTCTTAATGAGAAAATTGACACCCTTAAAATACAGAACAAGCAAAAAGCTGAAAATGTTGCATTATCTATCTTATGTCCTAGGTGTAGAAAGAAAAATGCTTTGAGAGAATGTCCTTTAGACTTAAAAAATATAGAAACTTGTGTAATATGTACATAGAATCATGATACTAAAGAATGTCCCTCTATACCAGGTCTTAGGGTTGCATAGAGTGAAGAAGGAATGTCAAATCAAGTAGATCCTCTTTGCTCTATTGCCAGAAGACCATGGAAAAATCATCAAAATCAAAATCAAAATTTTAATCCTCAAAAATTTGCACAATCTTCACAAAGTAATTGAAATCCACCTATGCCATGGAAGCCTTGGGCTCAACCACAACCACAATCTTGGAATCAGGGGTGGAAAAATCCTTATGGAAGGTGTTGTGGCTCATTTGCAATATCTTTTATTTTTAATTTTCAAAAATACAAAATAATGGAAAATTATCAAAATATATGTTAAAGTGTAAAGGTTCATATACTTTAGCATAAAGATGTAATATTCATTATATTAAGTTTAAAGTTAATGCTTTAAACCTTTGTGGAAGTGGGTCCCAATGCACAGATTAAAAAGCAAGCATCTTATGGAGCAAGATCTAATGATTTGATAGACAGGGTATAAAAGTCTCAACCTGTGGGCACTTTCAGCGCGTGGGTTAACGAGAAGGGTGCCTTCACAGTTGACCCTGTTTACTGCGAGGGAAATCCAGATCAACAGTTGAGATTCACTGCGGGGGCATGAGCCCAATGAATTCTCTGTACCTCAAAACCTCCCACGGTGATGTATGTAGCCAACTGGTGACAGATGTGGTCCACGTCGGGTATTACTAACGATCTTTTGGCATGTCTTTTCAGCATTTAATTGTTAAGACCGCGCCACCTATTTAAGAGGGATTCTCATTCTTCTAAGGTTATTGTTGTTAGTTTGTCTTTGAAGTTTTGTCTGCGTCGTGTCCTTCTTTGCTGTCTGTCACCCTGTTGATTGTCTTTCATCCTAAATTGAATTATGGACAAGCGTTCATCCCTGTCAGGTTCTTCCAGTCACATCCCTCTCATGGACACTGAGAGGGATATCCAAGATACTATTTGCTCCCTTGACCACCTTTCGTTTTATCAGCAAGTTTGTTTAAAAGATAAGGCCTCTCTAATTTATACCGCCATGGTCAAAACTGGTGTATTGTCAGCATGTATTCCTAGAACGCATATTTTTCCCGAATTCGTGTATTGGCTAATGTCTGTTATGTACCAAGGGAAGTGTTTTGTAATGAACTATCAAGGTGAAAATTTTCTGCAGATTTCAGCCCAATTTTAATTCGTCAAGCTTTGTGTTACCCTAAGTCAGAGTCATATGTCCAGTTTACTGAGATTCATTGATGGCACATTATGATAGTCTTGCAGGTCAGGAGTTCAGCCAATTCATCTCTTTTCTGAAGCCAAATACACAATAGTTTGCACCTGATAATAAGGAATTCCCCATAGAGGTTTTTGATATAGAAGTCAGACCAGTGCTGAAGTGCATTGCAAAGATTTTGGGAAAAGATGATGATAGTATAGTGGATAAATCAGTTCTGGGAATGTTCACCATGATGATGAAGTCAGGAGTGGTGCTGGATATTCCATCTTATTAGCAAGAATCTGTCAACTCTCAGCTCATGAGCCTATCACTGACAGATTCATTCAGGTTTCCTTCTCTTGTTATTTACCTCTTCTTATATCAAAATGTAGAAGAATTCATGCATTTGGGGTTAAATATAATGGATATAAATAAGAAAAGACAGTCAGTGGTTTTCTGGACAGACATAGTGAGGAAAGAACAGAATGAGGGTGGCTTATTTGATTTTGTTAATCATTTCATGTCTACTGCATATAAAATTTTGAATGGAATTACTCCCCCTTGCTTTCTGCCAAGAGCTCAAGAGTTCTTGCAGTTGGGGACAAGTTGTAATTTTGGTGATTGGTTTGTATTTGAATAACATTCTAAGATTAGACTCTATGGAATTGGTGTAGAGCCTTATAGGCTTCCTGTTTTTGTGCCAATGAGATTATTCGCCTTGGAGTTCATTAGGCAAAGTTTAAACGTTGATCAAGTACACTTTGTGCCTATGAAGAAAGGTCATATGTTTAAATTACCGATGACTGTTGGTCCTTTTGTAGTTAATATGAGACAAGCAATTGATGAAGCCACTAAGATGTTAGATGAATTGCACTTACTTTTAGGAGAGAAGTGGGCTTATGAACCTCATAGTGTGATTTCTAATAGGAGAATTGAAAATGAATATTCAGCATTTATTCATGAAAGCAGAACTAATATGGAAAAAATGGTAAGTAAAGGTGTTGCAGGTTCAATGAGCTCAAATTTTTAGACTCCTGTCATATTAGAGAAGTCAAATAAGAGAGGTAAATAGGCGGTAGTTTATTCAGAGGATGAAGAACAGAGGACTGAGAAGAGAACAAAGTTCAGTGAATATTTTGTAGATGCTCAACCTGGTTTCTCATTAAATTGGAAGATGAGAAAAATGTCCCTGCTTCACCTAGGAGACATGAAAGCACTCAGGAACAAATGCCCTTAATTAAACAAATGTTTTCCCAGATTGCAGAAAGAAATCAGAAGATGAAGGCAACCATGGAGGCTCAAGTTGAGTACCAGATAGCCCCAGATCAAATGACACTTCTAACTGCAATGGATCTTGAAAAGGATCAATTCAAGATTGCCCTTTCACATCCCTCTGATATGTCTATTGGTTCATCCAAGAATGTTAATACTATGAATCTGACTGTAGATGTGAAGAAAATTTCATTGCTTGAAAAAGTAAATCTACATATGCAAACAATTCAACTGATTGTGAATGACCTAACCAAAACTAATGCAATGGCACTGAAGGCTAAAAATATGCTTGGAAAAGTGATCAAGCAGTTGAAGTTAGAGAAAGCCAATTCCAGGGTTTTGACAATCCAGAATGAAGAACTCAAAATGATTATAGTGAAGATTGGAGTAGATCCCAATGACAGGTCTGTTGTACAGAAGCTTCTGCAAAGTGCTAAATTGGAAATATCTGTACTGAAGAAAAAATTGAAATTGCCTAAAGGAGAACACCCCATGGCAACAGAGGTTGCAGAAGTGGAAAATGAAAAAGAGAAACTTCTTCAGCAACTCTTGCAAAAGGAAGAAGAAATTACTAAATTAAAGTAAACTACATTTTCATTGCAGAACCATATTGAATCTCATACTTGCACTTTTTTTTTTTCCATCAGGTAATGAAGATCCATTAGCACAAATATCTCAATTAACCACTGAATTGCAGATGGCAGATAGAGATCTGAAAAAGGCACAAGCTGATTTAGAAACAGCAACAAAGATCATACGAGTCACAGAGGATGAAGTCAATAAATACAAAATGGACTGCCAGAATGTTGATGCTGAGATTACAAATCTCAAAGAAAAATTGAAGGGAAATATATCCTTAATACAGGCTAAGGATATCATCTGGAAATATATCATTGCAGAAATGAAAGCAATTTGGGATTTTCTGACTATTGTTGCAGAGGAAAAAAGTATTATTAGAGATTTTGAAGAACAAGTCATGATAGATAAGAAAAAGACAGTTAATAGGGCCATCTGGGCAAGAAAATTCATTAATTTCATTGATTCCAAAACAGATCAAGAGTTGGAAAAAAATTAAATTAAAGACAGGATTTTATATGCAGTAGAAATTAATAAGATGATTGTCAAGAATGATTACAGGATGTCTACAGAAAAGAAGTTGATTGAGCTTAAGGAAGCAGTGAGCCAGTTTGATAATTTATTTGACAAAATAGCAAGAGCAGGTTTTCCATCATGTTGGGGTCTTGGAAGTAGTCTTTTATCATGGGATTCTTATGAACCCTTACTCGTGTTAGCAAAAAATAAGGTTGACAGTACTCATGAAAAGACTCAGGTTCTTAAAGGAGCAACAGTGATCAATTTCTTTCAAAGACATTTTCAGTTGTTGTGGTTAGTGAAGACCTTATTTGCTGAAAAGCCATCATTCAACAGAATCACTGCTTTCAGATTGGAATATCATAAACTGGTCCATTCACCTAAGACAAATATTGAGATATGGAAGAAATGCATAGCATGGATGGCAGATTTACCAAAGGACCCCTCGACTTCAAAGAAAGATAAACCAGCCAGTCAAGGGAATGCAGCAGCAGCCTCATCCATTCACATTCAGCAAATAGATTAGGATTTATGCTTTATGTTATTTTCCTCTTTTCAAGAGAATGTAATTGTAATAATACATTTTGATGACATGTAATAGGAAGTTGACGAAGTCCTAAGTAGTTGAAGTAGTTAGGATTAGTTCCAGCAATTACAAACTGGTTTCCATTGTATTTAAGGAAGAAAACAAGAAAGAAAAAGGTTCTAAGTTTCGGACCTTCAGACTGCAATTTTTGAACTCAGATTTCAAATGATTAATGAATGAAAAGAAAGTTTTTGGAATTTGTTGATGTTAATGTGTCTTCGAGTTTACATTATGTGATTTCCGTCTATGAATAAAATGAAGTAATGAAGTTGTGGGTCTCTTTTTACTTGTGTGAATAAGATTTAAAGCCCTTAATAGGTGCTCCTTCATTTTAACTATTCCTTTCTTATAATGCTTCTGGAGTTTGAGGTGATATATTCTGTACAACATCATATCAGTTTGGGCTTCTTTCTTTCATGTTATTTTGATCATTCCATTCTACATCAACAGATAATAGCATTGTGGGAAACTCATTGTATTTGATCTTTGAGGGTTTAATGATAAATATTTGAAGGTGATTAAACAAAGACCAATATTTCTATGACATAATTATATAAATGTCTTAAGAATAGATTCCTTATCACAGCTAAGGGATTGTCTCTTAAGGTACAACATTTTTTGGAGCCGTTGTTGGGGATGAAAAAGCGAAGCTTTTCCCTGGGTTTATTTTATATTTCCTCTAGTTGTTCAGAGAGGAGGAAATATCAAGTTGTGTCTTCATTTCATAATTATGGTGTATAAAAGGCCACATACGAGGTCAAATACCTCTCGGCAGAAAGCTCCTATTCTCTCATATCCTGAAAAGTTGGTTTCTAAAAAAGGCCAGAAATCAAGAACGCTTTCTACACCTGATGCTACACTGTCTGCACTAGGCAGCAGTTCCCATACCCTTTCATCCAAGGATATTTCCTGCAAACTCATTTTCTCGGAACAAGAATCCTTGCCCTCACCTATTTATTTCCAAGAACCAAAATTAGAAGAACAATCTTTTGAGTCTATTTCATTCACATTTACAGAAACTCAGCCTAATACAGTTGCCAGTTCTTCTGTTATTGTTCATCAACCTCTTCCCATATCAGTTGTTTCACCTCATCCATCCACATCTACAACTGGTATACAAACCTCACCTACTCAAGGAACAGTTAATCAAGGCATAAACATGGCAGCCCCTGTCCTTGCTTTCTTGTTGAATAGATATACACCATTAAATCTTCCACTACCTATGAATGCAATGCCTCAGGAATACCTTAAGTTGCTTCCTAGATTGACTAGTGAAGATGAAATAACTACAGAAAACACTTTCCTTTGTTTTGCACTTTTGCTGAAAATTTAAAAGTTGAACATCTTGATGTAGTAATGAGACTTTTTTTACAGTCTCTAAATGGAGAGGAAAGAAAATGGCTTAAAGGATTACCAAATGGCTCAATTAATAATTGGGATGATTTAGAAAGACAATTCATCCAAAGATGGGGTGAAAAGAGAGATCATGGTTATTCATTGACAGAGTTTAATGCTATTAAGAAAAAGTCTGATGAAAGCATGAATGATTTCATTATGAGATTTAACAAATTGTATAATATTTTTCCCATAGAAATGAAACCTCCTCCTGTTAGAGCAAAATTTGTTTTTGCTGGAGCATTTGTATCAGAATTTAGTTTTACTCTGAGAGAGAGAAGATCTGCTACTCTTGAACAAATCCAAACTAATGCTTTGGAGATTGAAGCAAATATGGCTGCTACTGGAAAAACACAAGAAACGCAGTCAGTTCAAGATAAAGGTAAGGCCAAAGAAGACTCATCACAGGATCAAAGGATTGATGACATAACTAAGGTTATCAAGAACTTATCAAATAAATTAGTGAAGATGGAATTGGATAATAAGAAGCATGCACAACAAAACAGAGGTGTTTTTAATCCACAGTTCAGAAAGTAGCCCTTGCAAATTTTGTAGAGGGAAATAAGAGACCAGGATCAAGTCCAAGCACCCTTATATATAGAAGCAACACCTTCACAGTCTGCTGAGGATGATCAGAAAGATATTGAAGATCAAATATCTATTGCTTATATCGAAGATAATGAGGAAGAAGAGAAATGTGAAGAAGAATGCACAGAACCTGATGTATCATTTGATTAGGAAGAGATGGATGATCATTGTAAGAAATTCACTGATTTTATGCAAGCAGAGTTGCATAAGAAGTATGACTTAAGATCAAAAAAGAGATTGAGAACTTAGGATGATAAAGAAAAAGAGCCAGAGTCGGTCCCTTCGCCAATGGCAACTCCACAACTAGAGAACTCAGTAAAACAATCAGACAAGGGGAAACAGCCTATGAACTCAGTGAGTGGAAATGAAAAACAACAAGCTGAGGCTTCTCAGAATAAGTCTATTGATTCTAATATTTTGGAGAATATTGTCATTGCATCTAAGCATAATGCTAAACTTAACAAGAATCAAGAAGAACCTGAGAAGATTAATAAACAAAATCAAACTTTCAGTCTTTCCAAAGAATTAGAAAAGATCAAAATTCAAGTACCTTTGCTTGAATTAGCTAAGACACCTAGTTACAAGAAGGAAATTGCAGAATTTATTAATCTTTCTCAGTCTGATGATATTGGTGATACTGTGAATTTGCAAGAGGAAAATCCAGTGGTCACTTTTGTTCCACATGTTGAAGAGGTGGACTCTTCTGTTCCTCCATTTTATATATTGGTGCTTCTTCATGCTTTCATTCTGCATAATTGTATGTTAGATTCTGGTGCATCTCATAATCTTATGCCACTATCTATGATGAAAGAATTAAATTTACAAATCACTAAACCCTATAGAGACCTTTATTCATTTGATTCAAAAAGGGTGACGTGTGTTGGGCTTATCAAAGACATGGTGGTATCCCTGGCTCAAATTCCAGCCAAGAGTATCATGATGGATGTAGTAATTGCAGATATTCTAGCCAGATTTGGTATGTTGTTGTCCAAATCTTGGGGAGCAAAGCTTGGAGGTGTCTTAAAACTGGACTTTACATATGCAGTCATTCCTATGTTCAATGGGGAAGAAAGAAGGTTATACAGAGAAACTAGATTTGTTAAGACTACCACAAAGAAGGATGCAGAAAATTCCCCTATATATGGCCAAGAGAAGGAGGATCTCTCTTGTTTTATGCTGCATGAAGATGCAGAGTTTGCTGAAGACTCATAGAAGCAGCTCTCTTCAGCAATTGTACATATGGAGCTGGATTCAAATAAAATTTGGAAGGGTTATTTTGATGGTGCCTACTCAAAGGATGGCACAGGAGCTGGGTTTTTATTCATATCTCCAAAAGGTAATCTTTTACCTTTTTCTTTTAAGCTTGAATTCGAATCAACCAATAAGGTAGCTGATTACGAAGCGTTGATTTTGAGTCTTCAAACTACTAAACAAATGGGAATTCAATGTACTTCCATTTTTGGTGATTCTGAGTTGATTATAAGACAGATTAAGAATTTGTGTCAAACCAAACATCCCAGATTGAGATCTTATAGAAATGAAGTGTGGGACCTAATTGAAAATTATTTTGAAGCCTTGAATCTTCAATTTATTCCGAGAGAAGAAAACAGAATGGCAAATTCACTGGCAGTTGTAGCTAGTACATTTAAGCCACCCATTAATCCAAGACTGAGATATGAGATTGAGTTGAGGCATAGACCTTCAATTCCTGATAATGTAGAGCATTGGCAAATTTTTAAGGATGATGAGCAGATCAATAATTTCCTAACGATGATTGGAAATTTTGAAGACAGTGAAATAGATCAGGAAAGTGAACAAACTGATCATAATGATGTCCTTAAAAACCTGAAGCAGTCAATAGGTGATCAAAAGATAATTTAGTTAAAAGATAATACATTGCCCAGAGGTTTGTTTCCTCTTGAAAGACTGTTTGATACAAATGATGTAGCAGTGAACCAGAAGAAAGTATCTCAGGATGGTGAAATGGAAGACTGTAATCTAGGAACTCAACAGGAGCCCAAGATGATTAAGTTGTTAAAAGGAGTTCCTAAGGATTATAAAAAAATGTATGTTGATA
This sequence comes from Pinus albicaulis, assembly GCA_034641835.2. Lineage (NCBI taxonomy): Eukaryota > Viridiplantae > Streptophyta > Pinopsida > Pinales > Pinaceae > Pinus > Pinus albicaulis. The sequence goes on along the minus strand of CM076581.1, from coordinate 41,516,693 downwards.
TTTTTAGGAAGTATATGGATGTGTTTGCATGGTCCTATGAAGATTTAAATACATATGATTTAGATATTATTCAACATAAAATACCATTAAAAGATGGAGTCAAGCCTCATAGGCAGAAGCTCAAGCAGATTAATCCATTTTTACTTGCCCCAATTGAAAAAGAAGTGAAGAAATTTTTGCAAGCAAAAATCATAGTCCCACTTAGATACTCAGACTAAGTTTCTAATCTGGTTCCTGTGAGAAAGAAGAATGGAGAGATAAGGCTATATGCTAATTTCAAGAATCTGAACAGAGCTTCTCTTAAAGATAATTACCCTTTTCCAAAGATGGATTATGTTTTACAAAAAGTGACTAGAGCTTATATGTTATCCACGGTTGACGGTTTCTCTGGGTACAACCAAGTAGCTGTTGAAAAGGAAGATCAGAAGAAAACATATTTTACCACACCTTGGAGAACGTTCATGTATACCAGAATGCCATTCGGTCTCATGAACGCAGGGGCTACTTTTCAAAGGGAAATGGACATAACATTTGTGGGTGACAAATTTGTAGTCATATATTTGGATGGTGTGATTATTTTTTCAGTATCTGATGATAAGCACTTGGAGCGTCTACATAAGGCTTTCCTAAAATGCAGGGAGTTTGGGTTATCATTGAATCCTAAGAAATCTTTGTTTACTTTGGAGGAAGGTAAGTTGGGAATTTTGAGGTCTAAAATGGGCCTCATAAGGAAAATGTACAATCGAAATTCACTTTATGAGAACCAATCACATTTTAGGGGATGACATCATCCCTAATGGTTGAGGTGGCATTGTTTGAGTTAAAAGTACTTACTTGTCACATTCTCAATGGTGGATAAAAAGTCATGGTTAACCATGGTAGTGCTTTAAGTACTTTTAAAGTCAAAGTAAAATACTCATAATAAATGTCATTTCACACTTTTTGAATAAAATATTATTATTGTCATTTCATATTTTTTGAAAGAAATAATGCATATCCCTACACAATCTTCATGTATTTACACTTCTAAATAAATATTATATTTGTATATTTTCAAATACTTGTTTATAAATCAAATCAATTCATTAGGTAATATAAAATTCATAAATAAAACAATATATATATTATATTATTTTTATATATTATATTAATTACATGTTATTATATAATTTAAATAATATAAATTCTAATTAATAATATATTCTATAATTAGGAATTTATGAATTTATTTTTATATTTTATTTTATGTTATTTAAGTACAAAGGACAAATGCATTAGTTGTGCAATGATAATGACTTTTTCTTGAAAATATCATTCTTATTTATAGTCACATCAATACAATTTTTTTATTAATTTTATTTTGGTACAACTTTTGTATTGAATTTAACCATAGTTACATAGATTTTGGTGCAAAAGGTGAATTGCAAATTCATAAATATTATTTTATTGGTTTAGATATTATTTTATTATTTCCTTAGGAGGCCCATTTTAGATCTCAAAATTCCCCTAATGGTTGTTGGGACATATAGTTTCAAATCAAGGGGTCAAAATTGATCCAGCAAGGGTTGAGGCTATAAAAACAATTCCATTGCCGAGAAGTAAAAATGATATCCAAATATTTCTAGGGAAAATTATTTTTCTAAGAAGATTTGTCCCAAATTATGCCGAGATTGTCAGAAACATAACATATATGCTAAAGAAAAATGTTGAAGTAAAATGGGATAAAGATGCAAGAGAATTCTTTGCCAAATTAAAGAGGCTCTTCAAGAAGCTCCAATTTTGATCAGCCCATATTATCAAAAGCCTTTCCAAATATTTTCATTTGCATCACCTTCTACCATTGTTGTTGTGTTGTTGCAGAAGAACGAAGAGGGAAAATAGCAACCTGTAGCAGTTTTCAGTAAAGTTCTCAGAGATGCAGAACTCAAATACAATATCTTGGAGAAACAGGTATATACTTTAGTTAAATCATTAAAAGCCTTCAGGATTTATGTGCTTCATTCTCAAATAGTAGCAGATTTACCTAACTCAGCAGTAAAATATGTGTTAGTTCAAAGTGATGTGGAAGGAAAAAGAGGAAAGTGGATTGCTAAAATCAAAGAATATGATTTAAATATCAAGCCTACTAAGTTGATAAAAGGACAGGGCTTGGCAAAATTGCTGACAAAGTCTAATTTTCAAGCTCTGGGAATTAATCTGCTTGCACCTTTGGATGAAGTTGTTGATGAAACAAGTCAAAATAGCACAAAGTCAACAATCAAGTACAAATTTCTCTGCTCTGATTGGTATAAGGATATTATTCACTATTTGTGCTTCTTGTCTTGTCCTCCCTCAATAAACAGAACAAAATACAGAGCTCTTAAACTCAAATCTCAACCTTATGTTATAATTGATGCTAAATTATATTGGAAGGATCCTACTGGCGTTTTGTTGTTGTGTTTGACAGAAGGAGAGTCAATGGAAGTTATTAAAGAGTACCATGAATGTCTGTGTAGGGGCCATTATAACTGGAATGTTACTCCTCATAAAATCCTCAAATCAGGATTTTACTGGCCTTCCTTGTTTGCTAATGTATACAGAGTAGTTTGAAGTTGCCAGAAATGTCAATTGTTTGCAGAAAAGAAAAGGTTAGCTCCTCTACCTCTTCTCCCTGTCTTTTTTAAAGAACCCTTTAGACAATGGGGGTTATATTTCATCGGAGAAATTAATCCACCATCAAGTGGGTAGTTCAAGTGTATTATGACTACCACTGATTATTTTACAAAATGGGTGGAGGCAATACCTACTAGAAAAGCAATGATCTGGTAGTAATGAAGTTTCTGGAAGAGAACATCTTCAGCAGGTTTGGATGTCTAGTGAAGATTGTAATAGACAATGCTCAAGTATTCAATTCAGTCAGATTCATTAATTTTTGTCAAACATATAATGTTATTTTGTCTCATTCTACAGCATATCATCATCAAGGGAATGGGCTAGCTGAATCTTCCAACAAGACATTGGTTAAGATTTTGAAGAAAACAATTAATGAGAATCAAAAGAACTGGGATGCAAAGAGTATATTTTCTCTCTAGGCAGTAAGAATTGCTACTAGAAGATCTACTGGTAAGTCCCCTTATGAATTGTTTTATGGTACTCAAGCTTTGTTTCCCACTCAGCTAGCTAGACTAGTAATTTCTTTTCTTCAAGAAGCACAAGAAGAACCTAATGCATTGATAAGAAGACCGAATAAGGTGATAGAATTGAGTGAGAGCAGGAATAAAGTCAGGGAAAACTTGGTCACCTATCAAGAAAAGATGAAGTCCATTTTTGATAGGAAGGCAAAGGAGATTCTTTTTCAAACTAGAGATTTGGTATTAAGATGGGATGCCAGAAGAGAAGAAAAAGGAAAGCATGGTAAGTTTGATCCTCTCTAGTATGGCCCATACAAGACTACTGAAGCAAGATCGAATAACACTTTCATGCTGGAAAATCTTGATGGATAAATGATAGAGCTACTTGTGAACGGGCAATATCTAAAACATTACTTCCAGCATTAAAGTTTTATGGTTCACCATTGTACATATTTGGTTTCTTTCATTGTACATTTTTCATCAAACAGCATTTGACTCCATGCCTGAAGTGAAGGCACTAATCTGCTGTTCTTAATTTTTTGTGGCAGAAAACACTATCCCTGGGTGGAGCTAAATGTTGTGGCTCATTTGCAATATCTTTTATTTTTAATTTTCAAAAATACAAAAAATTGGAAAATTATCAAAATATATGTTAAAGTGTAAAGGTTCATATACTTTGGCATAAAAATGTAATATTTGTTATATTAAGTTTAAAGTTAATGCTTTAAACCTTTGTGGAAGCGGGTCCTAATGCACAGATTGAAAAGAAAGCATCTTATGGAGCAGGATCTAATGATTTGATAGATAGGGTATAAAAGTCTCAACCCGCGGACACTTTCAGCGCGCAGGTTAACGAGGAGGGTGCCTCCGCAGTTGACCCTGTTGACTGTAGGGGCAATCTAGATCAACGATTGAGATTCACTATGGGGGCATGAGCCCGATGAATTCTCCGTACCTCAAGACCTCTCGCAGTGACGTAGGCAGCAAACTGGTGACAGATGTGGTCCACGTCGGGTATTCCTAACGGTCTTTTGGCACATATTTTCAGCATTTAATTGTTAAGACCGCGCCACCTATTTAAGAGGGATTCCCATTCTTCTAAGGTTATTGTTATTAGTTTTTCTTTGAAGTTTTGTCTGCGCCTTGTCCTTCTCTATTGTCTGTCACCTTGTTGATTGTATTTCATCCTAAATTGAATTATGGACAAGCGTTCATCCCTATCAGGTTCTTCCAGTCACATCCCTCTCATGGACACCGAGAGGGATATCCAGGATACTGTTTGTTCCCTTGACCACCTTTCGTTTTATCAGCAATTTTGTTTAAACGATAAGGCCTCTCCAATTTATATTTCCATGGTCAAAACTGGTGTATTGTTAGCATGTATTCCAAGAACACATATTTTTCCTGAATTCGTGTATTGTTTAGTGTCTGTTATGTACCCAGGTAAGTGTTTTGTAATGAAATATCAAGGTGAAAATGTTCTGCAGTTTTCAGCCCAATTAATTCGTCAAGCTCTATGTTACCCTGAGTCAGAGTCATATGTCCAGTTTACTGAGGATTCATTGATGGCACATTATGATGGTCTTGCAGGTCAGGAGTTCATCCAATTCATCTCTTTTCTGAAGCCAAATACACAATAGGTTTCACCCGATAATAAGGAATTCCCCATAGAGGTTTTTGATATAGAAGTCAGACCAGTGCTGAAGTGCATTGCAAAGATTTTGGGAAAATATGATGATAGTACAATGGACAAATCAGTTTTGGGAATGTTCGCCATGATGATGAAGTAGGAGTGGTGCTGGATATTCCATCTTATTGGCAAGAAGCTGTCAACCCTCAGCTCATGAGCCTATCACTGACAGGTTCATTCAGGTTTCCTTCGCTTGTTATTTACCTCTTCTTATATCAAAATTTAGAAGAATTCATGCATCTGGGGTTAAATATAATGGATATGAATAAGAAAAGACAGTCATTGGTTTTCTGGACAGACATAGTGAGGAAAGAGCATACTGAGGGTGGTTTAATTAATTTTGCTAATCATTTCATGTCTGTTGCATATAAAATTTTGAATGGAATTACTCCCCCTTGCTTTTTGCCAAGAGCTCAAGAGTTATTGTAGTTGGGGACAAATTGTAAGTTTGGTGATTGGTTTGTATTTGAAGAACATCCTGAGATTAGACTCTATCGAGCTGGTGTAGAGCCTTATAGGCTTCCTGTTTTTGTGCCAAGGAGATTATTCGCCTTGGAGTTCATTAGGAAAAGTTTAAACGTTGATCAAGTACACTTTGTGCCTATGAAGAAAGGTCATATGTTCAAATTGCCGATGACTGTTGGTCCTTTTATAGTTAATATGAGACATGCAATTGATGAAGCCACTAAGATGTTAGATGAAATGCACCTAATTTTAGGAGAGAAGTGGGCTTATGACCCTCATAGTGTGATTTATAATAGGAGAATTGAAAATGGATATTCAACATTTATTCATGAAAGCAGACCCGATATGGAAAAAATGGCAAGTAAAGGTGTTGCAGGTTCAATGAGCTCAAATGTTCAGACTCCTGTCATATCAGAGAAGTCAAATAAGAGAGGTAAAGAGGTAGTAGTTGATTCAGAGGATGAAGAACAGAGGACTGAGAAGAGAACAAAGTTCAGTGAAGATTTTGTAGATGCTCAACCTGGTTTCTCATTACAATTGGGAGATGAGAAAAATGTCCCTGCTTCACCCAGGAGACATGAAAGCACTCAGGAAAAAGTGCCCTTAATTAAAAAAAAAATCCTAGATAGCAAAAAGAAATAAGAAGATGAAGGCAAGCATGGAGGCTCAAGCTGAGTACCAGTTAGCCCTAGATCAAACGAGGCTTCTAACTGCAATGGATCTTGAAAAATATCAATTCAAGATTGCCCTTTCACATCCCTCTGATATGTCTATTGGTTCATCCAATAATTTGAAAACTGTGAATCTAACTGTAGGTGTGAAGAAAATTCCATTGCTTGACAAAGTAAATCTACATATGCAAATAGGTCAACTGATTGTGAATGACCTAACCAAAACTAATGCAATGGCACTGAAGGCTGGAAATATTCTTGGAAAAGTGATCAAGCAGTTGAAGTTGGAGAAAGCCAATTCCAGGGTTTTGACAATCTAGAACAAATAACTCAAAAATATTATAGTGAATATTGGAGTAGATCCCAACGACAGGTCTGTTGTACAGAAGCTTATGCAAAGTGCTCAATCGGAAATATTTGTACTGAAGAAAAAATTGAAATTGCCTACAAGAGAACACCCCATGGCAGCAGAGGTTGCAGAGGTGGAAAATGAAAAAGAGAAACTTCTTCAGAAGCTCTTGAAAAAGGAAGAAGAAATTACTAATTTAAATCAAACTACATTGTCATTGCAGAACCATATTGAATCTCATACTTGCACTTTTTTTTTTCCATCAGGTAATGAAGATCCATTAGCACAAATATCTCAATTAACCACTGAATTGCAGATGGAAGAGAGAGATCGGAAAAAGGCACAAGCTAATTTAGAAACAGCAACAAATATCATACGAGTCGCAGAGGATGAAGTCAATAAATACAAAATGGACTTCCATAATGCTGATGTTGAGATTAAAAATCTCAAAGAAAAATTGAAGGGAAACATATCCTTAATACAGGCTAAGGATGTCATCTGGAAAGATATCATTTCATAAATGAAAGCAATTTGGGATTTTCTGACTATTATTGTAGAGGAAAGAAGTATTATTAGATATTTTGAAGAACAAGTCATGATAGATAAGCAAAAGACAGTTAATAGGGCCATCTGGGCAAGAAAATTCATTAATTTCATTGATTCCAAAGCATATCAAGAGTTGGAAGAAACTGAAATTAAATACAGGATTTTATATTCAATAGAAATTAATAAGATGATTGTTAAGAATGATTACAGGAAGTCTACAGAAAAGAAGATGGTTGAGCTTAAGGAAGCAGTGAGCCAGTTTGATAATTTATTTGACAAAATAGCAAAAGCAAGTTTGCCATCATGTTGGGGTCTTGGAGGTAGTATTTTTATCATGGGATTCTTATGAACCCTTACTAGTGATCAATTTCCTTCAAATACATTTTCAGCTTCTGTGGTTAATGAAGACTTTATTTGTTGAAAAGCCATCATTCAACAGAATCACTGCTTTCAGATTGGAACATAAATTGGTCCATTCACCTAAGACAAATATTGAGATATGGAAAAAATTCAGAGCTTGGATGGAATATTTACTAAAGGATCCCTCAACTTCAAAGAAATATAAACCAGCCAGTCAAGGGAATGCAGCAGCAGCCTCATCCATTCACATTCAGCAAATAGATTAGGATTTACGTTTTATGTTATTTTCCTATTTTAAAGAGAATGTAATTGTAATAAGAAATTTTGATGACATGTAATAGGAAGTTGACGAAGTCTTAAGTAGAAGCAGTTAGGATTAGTTCCAGCAATTACAAACTGCTTTCAATTGTATTTAAGGAAAAAAATAAGAAAGAAAAAGGTTCCGAGTTTTGGACCTTCAGACTACAATTTTTGTACTCAGATTTCAAATGACTAATGAATGAAAAGCAAGTTCCTGGAATTTGTTGATATTGATGTGTCTTCCAGTTTACATTATGTGCTTTCCGTCTCTAAATAAAATGAAGTAAGGAAGCTACATGTATCTTTTTACTTGTGTGAATAAGAGTTAAAACCCTTAATAGGTGCTCCTTCATTTTAACTATTGATTCTTCTAATTCTTTTGGAGTTTGAGGTGATATATTATGTACAACAGCATATCAGTTTGGGCTTCTTTATTTCATGTTCTTCTAATCATTCCATTCTATATCAACAGATAATAACATTGTGGGACATTCATTTTATTTGATCTTTGAGGGTTTAATGATAAATATTTGAAGGTGATTAAACAAAGACCAATATTTCTGTGACATAATTATATAAATGTCTTAAGCACGGATTTCTTATCACAGCTAAGGGATTGTCTCTTAAGGTACAACAGAAGGTATGCTCAATATCAGCAATATCCACCACCCTATCAAAATTTTCCACCACAATGCTTTCCTTGGAATAATCAATACCTCAAACTCAAGTTCAAAACGCAAATCCACAACTCTCTTTGACATTCGCACAAAAACAAAATCAATTACATGTTTAACCACTTCCAAATCCAAATAATAAATTTGTTTACAACATGGAAGGGTAGAATTATCAAACTTATATAATAACTCCACTAGATCAAAATAATGTTCAATTAAGATCTGGTAGAGTATTAGAAAAGAAGAGAACCTTTGTTTTTATTCAGGAAATAAAGAAAAATTCTCGAAAAATAATCATATATCTGAAGAAGAATAAATTTCTCTTCCTCAGAAAGAAAGTGATCAAATAGAAAATATTCCTATAATTTCTGATGATACTCCTATTATAGAACAACCTTTAGTGTCTATTACAAGACCACCTTTTCCTGAAAGTTTGAAAATTGATGAAGAAGTAGAAAAACAATTAGCACTTACCAGTGAAATTTTTTGACTTGCCTTTGTGCACGTTGATGGTGAATGGTTTTCCTTCCTTAACAGGCCAATATTGGTTAGTTCTCCGCATGAATATTTCATCTCGCATGTACATATAATGAATCCCAAACACGACTCCACATATATCCAGGGGAACCACATCTATTTCTACTTCATCAATAAAATCAACATTAATGGAAAATCTAATTTTGCATTGTTTTGCTACCTTCAACTCTGCATCCTTATTTATCCATCCTAATGGCTATGGGCTTGGATGATCATGAACTTCCAGCTTGAACTTCTTGTCCAGCTCTACTACAATGAGACTTTCCTACAATCCCGAGTCGAATAGAGCATCAATATTGATCTTCTTGACCTTTATCTTTATATGGAAGAGTTTGTTCATTTCGTTCTCTTTCTGCTCGTGAAGACTACTCATATTCACCTCCTTTTGCACTGGTGTACATATGATATTCTCATCCACATCCGAGTTGTTTTCAACTTGGTTGCTCGAATCAGTGGCCATGAGATTCTTCTTCTTAATGTCATTTCTTTTTTTCTTCAAGTTAAGCTCTGGATGAAACTTCCAACACTTCTTTGTATGGTCATTAATGCTGCAATGGTTTCAGTACTTGTTGGTATCTTTGCATTTATGTGTCATGGCTCTTGTATTTCTATATTCCCCCCCTTATTCCCCTCATAATAATTTTGTTGCAACTTTTGCTTCAATCCACTTTATTTCCCTTTCTTTAGGCCTATGTTTTCTAGGTATTGTGTTTATACACAAGCCTTGTCCACCGATTGGGGTTTGAACAACATCACCTACACTTATAGGTGGCGTTGTAAACCCCCCAAATATTTCAGGAGAACACTTGGATTCTTTGGGGATATACCCAACATTATGGCCATCTTTCTAAACTCTATGTTGTACTCCTACATGCTTTGCCACTGCTTTTTCCTAAAGTAGTGCCACCAGATCCACTAGTCCTCTTCATACCCAATAGGGTAAAAATGTGACTTTATAAGGGTTTTGAGTTCCTACCGCTTAGCCATTGGAGGTTCTCCCTCTAACCTTAACATCTCTATGTGGATTTCCCACCAAGTCAAGGCATGGCCCTATCATTTTAGCTACAAAAATGAAATATTTTTTCTTCAACAATTTGATGGACATCAAAATACACTTTGAGTTGTTGCAACTAGTGATTTGGCTCCAAAGCATCAATATCACCCCAATATGATTTGATATGGACCTTTGCTTCCATTTTGAACAAGGACTGTGAATGATTCACGACACTCGAACTAGGTTGATCTTTTTCAGGTCCTTTCTTCAGCTGATTCTCTATTTCTTCCTGATTTCTTGATCCCCCCTCTAATTTGTGCTCTACGTTAGAACCCCCATCTTCTCTGACTATCCTAATATTATTGCTCAAGGCCTCCATGAGGAGATTTACATTACGATTTATATTTTGACTTGTTGTTTTGGCCACGAAGACCTCTTCTCTGCAAGACCATGAGGCTTATTGACAAATTCGTTGACCATTATTAGGGTTTTATGACTTGTGGCACTGTCGATCTAGATTCCCTACAAATATCCAAAATATACCCAAAGAAACTCGGCTATGGTACCAATATGATCCGTAAATTTCCATGGATATTCCACCGGACAGTTCGTCACAACATGTTTGATAAGACTATATTTAAAATCTAAAATCCTACATTTTTACAATTTTATTTCATTTTAGATTTATGTCTGTGTATATTACTATTAATAGTGTATGCATGTGAATTAAAATTGTTCATAAAATAGAGAACATCAAAATAAAATCTCACACAGAAATTTGACACAAGATATGACTTGGAAACCCTTTTAGTAGAAAAACCGAGCTAAAAGGTGAGGTCGTTTTTCTCTCTTCCTCTGAATAAAATGCCTGCAAGTAAAAAAAAGTACGGATTGTGGTCGTTGGGCTACTATAATGTAGAAATCATATATGTGTGATCTATCTCCTATCCCTCTTGGTTATTTTCGCTAAGCTATGGAACAAATTCACTTGAAATAATGGAACCCATTTTCCTCCTAGTGGCCTGGTTATAACACAACTCGATAGCCTAAAATTGGTTAGGTTTTACTACCTCAACAATTAACCAAAGTTACAATATAGACCCTTCTAGAGTCTTCTTCATAATAATCAAATGCCTGCAAGTAAAAAAAAGTATGAATTGTGGCCGTTGGGCTACTATAATGTAGAAATCATATATGTGTGATCTATCTCCTATCCCTCTTGGATATTTTCGCTCAGCTATGGAGCAAATTCACTTGAAATAATGGAACCCATTTTCCTTCTAGTGGCCTGGTTATAACACAACTCAATAGCCTAAAATTGGTTAGGTTTGACTACCTCAACAATTAACCAAAGTTAAAATATAGACCCTTCTAGAGTATTCTTCATCATAATCAAATTACTAGCCCTTTTTCATGAATAACTGGGGATGTTGTGGCATCCTCTCAAATTATGGTGGTGAAAACATGAAGGTCAAAACTTCTAGGTGGCATAACTTTCACATATGGATTCAAATTGACGTGATTCTCGTGTCGTTGGAAAGGTATTAGTGTGTAGAATAGGAAAAAAATATGCCTCGCTAAAGAGACAAAATTTTAGCCCCAAAAGATGTAATTTGATGCCTCAAAACACTCCTAGAAGGTTTCAGACCTTAATTTTCCAAACTAGGTGTTACACTGAAATTTGTCACCATGACATTGAGCTGTCTATATGGGTTCATCATTACCTATTTATTGCTTCCTTAGAAGTCTAAAAACATAAAGCTCCCCAAATCAAGTCTTGGAACTGTAAGAAGCTCTTAAAAATCCCAAAAAGCCTACTCCCACAGTTTTCCTAGTCATTCCTTGCAGTACCACGGCTAATTGCTATAACAATTGTGGTACATCCTGCACGTAAAGCTCATTAAGACTACGGACCCCCATGAAAGGTAAAATAAAGAGAAAAGTAAGTTCTAGAAGCCCAGCTGGTCGAATATTCTCCTAGCTAGGGCCTTCTAGAAGCATTATCTGGTCGAGCTTCACCCTTTCCATTCATGAACCTTTATCCCTTCATAAATGGAGTAATCCCTTGGTTTTTGGAGCAGAAATCCCATGATGAGAGGGATTTATCCCTTCCTTTTTGGAGCTGAAACTACCTCCCTTCTGCTATAAATTGAGGCCAAGCTTCAGTCTCAAGGTTACTTAGTACTTAGCACATAGAGAGTTCAGAGTGCTTGCTTCTTGCTTTGGAGATAGTACTTAAAACTTGATAGTTTTGAGGGGAATTGTTGAATAAACATACTCTCCATATTCTGCATCGTTAGCATGAGAGAGATTACATACTCATGCCTATATTCTTCTACTGATAAAGAGAGTTGGAGTCTTGTCAAACTGAGGAAAACGGCTGTTGGGACCCCGGAAGAACCTGTACGAACATCAAGGCGTCGTTGTAAGGTTTCTTATTCTATTCAAAAATAATACAAATGGATTCTATTTTCTCATTGAGTTGTTCATCTATCTTTCGAATGATTTAATTCTTAGACTCCTTGGTCTAGTACTAAGATAGATTATTGCTTTCGAATTATCATATTTTGTAGATGCTTTTGATCATGTTTTCCTGTCTTTGATTGCAGATCTTATATGTTGGATCGATAACTTCTGGAGCGGTTGGATTGAAGATTGAGCAAGCGTTGGACTTCAGGTAGGAGTATCTATCCATGGTTAATGATTAATTCTTAAGCAAAATAGTCTAGAGAAAATGGTCTACATCTGTCTGTTTGTTTCTAGATATCCTTAGGATACTAGGGAGATCTCTCTTGTCCGCAAGAGGGATTAATCTGCATAACAAATTGGCGACTCCGCTGGGGATATAAAAACTGAACTTAGTTTTCTTGTTTATTTTCAGTTTGAATTTTGAAATTTCTTTGACTTTGTTTAGCTTAAAACTGGGTTGGGTACAAGATAAAATAGGATCCCTGACTGTAAATCTGTATTTTTATTTTTTCTCTACTTTTCCTGCCTTCCGCACTTTTTGTTTTAAAACAGAGTGGTAGGCTCCACTGTTTTTAATAGAATAAAGTGTGGTACCGCACCTTGTTCCATTAGAAACTGTGGTATTCTGGAAAATTTTAGAAAAAGTAGAAATTATGTTTTATGGAATCCAATTTCTTGATTTTTTTATTATCCCAATCTGTTTTGACTGTCAAAGATCTCTGTTCAGATTTCTTTCAGAAATTTCTGTGTTAAAGTGATTTATTCAGTTAGTTTGCATCTTATGAGTAAACGATTTGCCTAGTCCTCCCATTTCTCTAAATCATAAACTTTTGTATACCTCAGCTACTTGGTATTTCATTGTTTTTCTATTGAGCCATTGAACTTCATGCAGTTGTTACTCTTATGAAAATTTGGTCTTATTTTCATCTGCAAACTTATAAAACCTTTAGATTGATAAGGTATGAATTTCATTTTACAACTATTTTTGGATGCTTTGATTCCTTGTTGGAATAAGTAGGAAATTCTTGGTTAGATTACAAACCAAGCTTAAACATCCTCCAACTTTTAGATAGAACTTGAGATTAGAGTTTTCTTTTAGTTTTGAATTTTATAATTTTAGGACTTTTAGTTTTCTTTTGGAAGAAGTTTTTTTTTTCCATTCTGATCTAAATGATATAGGGAATTTCATTTTGAGCAAAATATCTTTTTGAAATTGAGTTCTCTAAATTGTCTTCTTTTCAAAGTTTCTCATGTAGGAAAGAAAAATGATGTTTTGAAATTTTTTGAAATCTCTCTCTTTCCTCTAATTAGATTTCATTGAAAAGAAATGAGTTATTATAATATAGATGCATTGTAGAGTATTTTGAGTCAGGTCATTAAAACATCATCAAGTTTCATTTCCAAACCCATTGTCCTATGAAACTGCAAATTAAAAGTAACGCTTCATTAAAATCAATATAGAAATTTTATATTTTCTAGGGCTCTTTTCAACCAATATAGCTCAGGCTATTGTCTTGGAATAGGTTTTAGTTAACTCTCCAGGACAGTAAAAACAAACAAGTATTCGATCTTGTGGTAGGAAAATCCAATTGTAGCATGTATGCTCTGGGAATCTCCTCCTAAAGGAGTCAAGCACGAGATCATATTCGAACGAGTGAGGTAATCGTACCTATCTCATTGGGAATGATAGAAGATGTGCACGTATAAAAAATGGTAAACCTCGGATAGACCATTGTCGAGGAGCCTGAGGTCACTTGTTGATAAACCAAGGACAGACCATTGTCAAGGAGCCTTCAAGGGGATTGAGCTTTGTTACTCTGCCCTTACGTGTATATCGGATTGTAGATTGTTCCCCCAGGTATATTTGTTCATGTTGGTGACCTTAGTGACCATAAACTTTAGGATTCTTTTCCAAGGTGACAGTGGAGGGCAGGTCCCACTGTACCTAGAGCAGATGTTGACTAAACTCACTTGGACTCTCCGGAGGGTTATCTTCACTCGAGATGGTTTAAGTGGAGAAACCTACATCGGTCTGTTTCATTAAGCAGGTTGTTGAGGTAACTTTTCCAACCGCCATTTCTGCATTAAAATTCTACAATGTTGGATTTCATCACCAACTAGTGTTTTTAGTGCGGGGATCTACTATTTGCGTGTAGATTGATCTCTTAGATTTTTATAGGCATGTGATTCATTTGATTGTTTACTTAGAAACTTTAGGGTTTGTTTGAATTTTTTCTTTTGTTTTCGTGTGTTAAAAGTTTTAATCGTAGCTGAATCACTGAGACAATCACATAGAACTCAGGGGAAACCCCCTGAGTACACACCAAGCCAACTAGAAAGACTTAAATCTTTGATACCAAATGTTATCAGCAGAACTGGATTAACGAAACAAGGAGAATCATCTATAATAATTCATCCTGAATTTGAAGTAGATCAACAACAAATAGCAGAACATACTCCACAGACAATTTCAATTTCCGAATTAACTGAAGTTGCTTCTACAACAAATGAATTATCACCTAAAGAACCTGAAATTTCTAAACCAAAAACTGAACCTGCTACGTCAGAACCTACTTTAGAATTCAGTACTCCAACTCCTAATTAGCTTGATTCACCTAGAGTGAGGAATCAGATTATAGAAGATCTTCCTCCTGGTCTTATTAGTATTGAAGAAATCACTGATATAGAGGAAGAAATCGTTCTTCCTTCAACTCAGGAAAATTTATAACTTAGAGAACGTGAATGAATTTTTTACAGTCCTTTTAGACAAGACGCTTGCTATTCTTCATTGACATATTTTCTACAAAACGTAGGTTTTCAGTATTCGCCACCTCGAATTTCTTTCTACTCTACACCCATAGGTTATATACCCCAGATAAACATGTCAGGTGAGTCATATATGTTTACTGAATCGCCAGAAACATTTCTGTATGGTGGTCTGTCTGTTCCTGCAAGCTATTAGTCGCTCTCTGGTACATTCTCAGGAGCATTTCTGTTTCCCAACAAACCAATTTCATCATCCGGCCTAAATGAATCAAAACTGGAACTTTGAACAATGAGCAAGTTTATATGATGTCTGGAAATATTCCAAACCCCGCATCTCAAGGTAGTAATGTACAGCTTGGGGGGCAACCTCAAAATAGCCAAATATAGCCTGGAGGGAAACCCTAAGGACAGTACTTACCTCAAGGTCGATATCAACCCCAAGGACAATACTTACCTCAAGGTCAATATCAACCCCAGGGACAGTACTTACCTCAAGGTCAATATCAACCTCAAAGTCAGTACATGCCTCAAGGTCAATATCAACCTCAAGGGTAGTATCCAGCTCAAGGATTGCAACCTCCTTTAGCACAGCAGTTCTATCCGGAACATCAAATGTTACAAGGAGGTGGAAATTATCCGGCTAATTATCAGCCATATGTTCAACCCAGTTATGGGTTGTCTTATGTACAACCTTCAATGGGACCCTCATATCCTAGAATGGTGTGGGATCCATCCCAATTCCAACAGAATTTACAACCAAATATGCAAGTACCTTATTATCAATCTGGACAACCTGTTGGTTATAATCAACCCCAACAACCAGTCCATCCTTTAATTCCAACACCTGCATCTGGTCCTGTTCAGCAAGCTGGTCCGAGTACACCTAGAACTCTGCCACAAACAGCTGCTCAAACTTCTTTTCAACCTATCACACCTATTCCTGCAGTGTCTACAGCTCCTATCACATCTGCCCCTCAAAAATCAGTACAGATTCCTCATGTTTCTATTTCGTATTCTAGACCTAAAATTCAGACTATTGCTTAGATGCCCGCAGGACAACTTGGTACAAGTACAATTATAACAAGTCAACCTCAGTTTACTTATCAACTGTATCAGGGGCTGTACCAATATGGACTTGTTACAAAAATTCCAGTCTTCCTGCAACAACTATACCCTGGGTATACATATCAAACACCTGTTCAACCCCAGTATGGTCTAGTTATTCCTGGTTATCGAGGGGGCAATCCAATTCCAAATGCACAACCTATTCCAGGTTATCCTAGATATCCTCCTCCTGGGACTGGTTTAGTTTCACAAGGTTATCTACAAGACCGTACCCGTCGATTGCCATTCATAGAAACTTTGGATTTACCGGATTTATGCCACCTTATGAATGATCCCATCTACTATCATCTGTATTGTCCACCAATTCCTTATAAGTTGCCCAGTGATATCCCAAAGTTTGAAGGAAAATCAGGAGAGGATCCTTCTAACCATGTTATGACTTACCACCTTTGGTGCGCATCTAACTCATTAATCAACGATTCCATTCGAATTAGACTTTTTCAGAGAACGTTAATAGGATTAGCTGCTAAGAGGTACATTGAACTGCCACAAGACTCATTTAACAATTTCAATGCCCTGGAAAATGCTTTCTTAACTCATTTTCAGTTGCCAGTCAGTTCCGAAAATGGCACAAAATTATTAACTTCACTAAAACAATCTACGTCTACATGCATATCAAATCATATTCATGAATGAAGACGTAGAAGACGTTTGGTAAAAGTTTTTATCCTGGATCAAATATTGGCAGAATGGTTTATCAAGTCATTGCTACCACAAATCACTGAAGATGTAGCCAAAGCAGGAGTTGTCACCGAAGAACAAGTTATTGCTCAAGCTCAGTATCTAGACTTGGTATATACCCAGTCTGGTACTTTGTACAAGAAAATTCCCGATTTACCGCGTCCTGGTCAGATAACAACAACTCCTTCATGGTCTCACACCGCTGATGGTGTAATCGGTTCAGTTAGTACAACTAAGAGTAACAAAAAATCTTCGAAGGTTACTTCCCCTATTATAACTTTACCTAATTCACCAAAAGGAGAATCTTCCTTGGAAACTACTGCCGATATTCACATTGTAGATTCATCTACTACAAAGTCGGAATCCGGCAACAAGAAGAAAGGGAAGAAAAAGAATAAACAGACTTCATCTCCTAAAGAAAAGACTGATAAAACTAAATCTACTGATGATAAACAGAAACCTTGTTATCTTTGTCTTATCTGTGATGAGGATCATTTCACCAAGGAATGTCTGCATTGGGCTGAGATATCTAAGTTCATCAAAGTTTCACCCACTCCTGTTGTCTTGAAGGATCTCTTTCCGGTTCAAGATAGTAAAATGATTGGATCTTCTTCTAATACATCAGTAGATATTTTTATGATGTCTCAAGTAATGGTTGCAACTCGATCGCAAGATTATGGTAGTAAAAATCCTATTACTGGTAAAGAAGTAGAAAATTATAATTATGCACCAGCTGCATCTCCTTCGGTTTCCGATCCACTTCATATTGAGAAACCAAATTCTGATTTAGTAATCAACTGCCTCCTAAAGGTGTACTTTGTAAATCAGCTTTCAATCCACATGCAAGAGCTGCTCAGAATTACAACATTGTCGAGGATTTAGCAATATCTCCTTCAGCAATGTTGGCTTTGGAAGTGCGGCAATCATGCCCAACACAAAGAAAATTACTCTTATTAGGAATTGGAGTAGTAGATCTTCAGGATTCAAACCTTATAGTCTTCGATTTAGAAAATTTTACACCTCGACTCCCTCATCAAATGGCATTTCAGATTCCAGTACTGGTAAAAAACAAACGTTTCTTTCGTACTGTTATTGATGAAGGAGTTTCTACGTGTATTATGTCGTTAAACTGTTGGAAATCACTTGGTTCTCTGAAACTTAACCAAACACCAACAATCCTCAAAGCTTTTGACGAAAGAGGATTCCATCCATTCAGAATTTTGCAGGATCTACCTATAGAGGTCGAAGGTAAAACCGTTAATTTAGATGTGGAAGTAGTTGATGCCCCTCTAGATTACAACCTTCTTCTGGGTCGAAGTTGGTCTTATGCTATGACTGTTGTCGTGTCTTCTGTTTTTCGATTAATAATGTTTCCTCATCAAGGAAATATTGTGAAAGTCGATCAGCTCTCATATTATTCTTCTGACCCAGCTTCTACAGATAGTATTCAGCATGTTGGAAAAACAACTATCCCTTATGAGGATGTAGGCGTAGGTTTAATCAAAGATACCTCTTTGTTGGGAACTCTTTCTATGGCTCCACCTAACGTACCGCGTACTATCGCTAATATCAATATGATTACATCAAGCACTATTCCATTTGATGATCCTTGGATAGTGCCTTCATAATCATAACTAGATTCGTTTAATGGCGCAATGCCTTTGAGTCCGTTTGAATTAGCATATCAAGTAGTACAGTCATTTTCCAATTCACCATCAACTAATTCTGGCCCAATGAATGTGGTCAATGAAGAATCATTTTCATCTTCAAAC